>JAPYZN010001749.1:0-21883 GCA_030522865.1 Psyttalia lounsburyi | reverse complement strand
TGAAAAGAAATATAACTAAATGCGGAGTCATATTGAAATTAATGTTCATTTCGCGGATTATAAAACCATTAGATAAATTTGATACTTGAAGGGGTGGGGTGTGTGTGATGTTGAAATTCACCCACTGAGGGAGTAACAGGGGTTGCATATTTTTTTGGATGGTTTTGGAAATGGTTGAAGTGGGAGACGTGAAAATTTCTGGGCTTGGCTTCTTTTTCGAAATGAACAAAACCAAATGTTTGCTGTAATTGACTGAGTGATAAACTCATATAAATGCATAATGATTTAATTTATTTTGACATATAATAAGAATGATACAAAGAAATTTATTAATGGAGAAATGCTACTGAAAAAAAAGTGAAAAGAAAATAACAACAAAAAAAGCATCAACGTTGCGGCCGCTTGCGGCCGCAACGGCGCTAGTATTAACATAAGAGTCACATAAAATATCTCGAAGATTCCGTGAATTTCGATTGATCCCTTTTGTACGCCGGGGCCTACGTGACATCTGTACGCTGAAATTGCCGTGCGTGCTGTCTCGACGAGTCATGATACGCCATCCCCGCCCGGAGGATTTCACTGTGCCTGAAGACATCGTGGGAGGTGGGCAAAGACGGTAATGAAGGTAAATTCGGTAGTAGACAGCTCAGCATACTTGCACTAGTGTCTACAGGATAAATTCCATTGTTCAAAGAGCTAGCGATTGTTGTACTGCATGCGCTGGCGGGCGTCTCAGATGATTGGAGGCATTGATCGGGTGAGTTCAGTAGATTACCGCCGGATGATAGTAAATTGCCTGAATCATATTGAATTGTGTTAAAGTCCGGGGAGAATTTTTCCCCTTAATTTTGTGGAGAGCTCCAATTGCGAGGCTCCCAGTAAATTTGTAATACTAAAATTGTTAGTTCAATCAAATTAAGTGGGAAGTGATTTTACCTGCCAGACTGGAGGCTATGGAGGCAGAAGAAAAATCGGGATTCTCAATGGACCTCGTCTGCTCCATCCTCAGACTGTGTAGATTCGGTCTTGGAACCATAGTTGGAGATCGAAAGTCAGTTTTACGCCTTCGCACTCTTATTCCCGAATTTCCACTGTTACCGGGCCCAAAGTGGAGCAGCTCCAAGTGTCTCCTGAGATTCCTGGACTGTCTCAATATCGCTCCACACAGAGGACACGTCGTGGGCTGATCCGAGACGTTTTTCACCTTGTACTGGGTATCTAAAATATTAGCGATTGCCTAATACTCGGGCTTGAATTGTCATCGAATAAACAGATTTGTTTGTTGATCAGTGGAAATTCAATGAAATTGACTTAATCAATTTTTCCAATCCTCCTGTACTGCTTTTCTTTTATTTACAAAATCCTATAACGTACATTTTACAATTCACGTTTATCCTCACCCGAGGTAATTGTTTTTTTCTCTCTATTTGAATAGCTCCTCAATATTGGACGATAAAATAATAAAAAGACAGAAGGCAAATTTATTACTCTAAAATCCTTACGAATTAGTACCACTGTTGTTTTTTTTTTTAATTGTATTTTCATTTAAAATTAACCCTTAACTCTATTCAATCATACATCGAAAAAGAAAACTATTGCCTCACTCCCAATCACTCCCTTAAAATCGAAATATTAAAAAAAAAAACTTAACGAATTTGTACGAGATGATATTCTTAGCAGTCTATAAGTACAAAAAGAAAATTCTAATCTTCATTTTGTGGTCTGCAAGGAGACATTGAAATTCAAAAAAAAAAATTCAAGATAATCTCAAAATTCGGAGCAACATTACTGAATCCTCAACTTAATTCTCAAAACATTAAAATTCAAAATTCTAATGATAAAATCAAGGACAATTTGCATCTGCGAGACACAAATAATTCCCCAACGATCGTATAATAATATCAATTACCGATTATGTACAAAGAGTTTTAAAAAAACAAATTGAAAGGATTCAAGATGACAAACCAAGTCGACTTTGGCCGCAATGTATTAACAATAAAAATTGTTAAATGTTTTTTGTCTGAATTATAGTCAATCACATTTCAGGAGAACCTTCTCCAGGAAATTTTGTTTCTCCAAGAAAAATGAAAAAGACTATTCTCACTTTACGAAATATTTGCCAATCTCAATAGATCATCGGAGGCCCGAGGACGGTCCGCACGACTTCCTCACGAGCAAAAAATCCTCGAAAAAATCCTATCATTGCATAATTTTTAATTATCCATCCCTGCATGAGCCCCTCCTCGCCCCACCCAACGGATTTCAGTCTCATCTGGCGACGGTAGGAGACGGTCCATTCTGATGGCTCCCGACGACGTCAGTCCCCCGCGCCCCCGGCGACGGTAAGGGACTGCTGGTCCTGAAGACCATGGGCTCGCAGCTATTGCTGCCACCGCTGTCAGTCATATAAGTCGGCCCAATATACCCAGACATATCGATATCAGGTTTTATCTCCACCACCATTTGATCCTGGAGATGTTGAGCGGCGGGAAGACTGTTAAATCGATACTTGCACGAGGTCAACAAATGCCTCCGAAGATTTCTAGCCTGCCTGAGTGTCGCCCCACAAAGTGCACACTGGCCCGGACAATCAGAGGCCCCCCTGACCTTGGACGATGACGAGCCAGCGGCGGATGTTGAGGGAATTATTCCAGGCGGCACAAGACCACTGGGAAAGTTCAGAGATGAGAATGGCATTCCTTGCAATAAATTCTGAAGATGTTGCTTTGTATCCACCATCTCCTGCTGATTGTCCTCTATTTTAACCGCCACTGACGACTCATTTGGTGGCCAACGTTGACTGGAGTCCTCCCCAGTACCTGCTAACAGACACAAACACATTGTTACCATGCAGGGCTGAACTGTTTATTAATTTCAGTTAATTGTCCTCGATTGTAAATTAGATTAAATGTCAAATGATTTTGAGACTTTGGTTTATCGTTTCCAATTGGTGATTTTTGTTCTGTTTTTTCTTTGCTTTTTCTTTTTGGCAGTTCAACCCAGATCGATGGTTGTGCTTGTGTCCATTGATTATCGAGTTCACATTCTCCGGAGGATTTCATGATGACAAGGACACAAAACACAAATTTTTGGGGATTTTTAATTTTTTTTTTCCGCTGGTTGAGGATTGAAAAAGTAAATTTTGGGTTTACCTTCGTCACCCGGCGGCGACTCCTCGGGCTTCTGGTCGTTATCTGTCGTCCTGTCGTCCTCTTGACGATCCTCGGAGTCGGTTGTGTTGTCCAGGCGGGGCCATTTTGAGCAGGACGACGAGGATTTTCTCCGCTTTCGGCGACGCTGGGGGAGGATCGAGGAGTTCATGGCCTCGCGGCTTATGGGCTCTGGAAGATCGGGAATTGCTGACGGCGGTACCTCGTCTCCATTCTGTTGGCATAAAATTGGACGAAAGAAATTAATGACTTCAAAATATTTAATCAATTTTCTTTGTCACTCCAATGAAATCAATTGTAAACTGTGCTATTGTTTTTGTCTACTGAATAAAAGGACACAAAATGTTTTAGTGTACTTGTTCATTTAATTATTCTAAAAATTCTCTCACCTCAGTCAAAACAGTTGGAGGCGTAAGTCCATGAATGCTGAGGCAATGAGCGGCTTGGAGGAGCGAGGGCAATTGAGAGGGCTCGACACTCACTTCCCCCCGATAAACAAACTCCAGCAGTGACTCGAGATCATCCGAACTAATGCCCGGGATCATGACAACTGGATGCTGACATGGTGTGCTCTAGAATCAAAGTAATCCCTCCGTTAATATCCACTCGATAAACTCCCCTAAATCAACAATTACTTTGAGAAGATCCAGGAGAAAGGGACTGGCGGCTGAGAGAACGATTTTGTGAGCTGGAAAACTCCGGCCACCAGCGGCAAGTGTCACATCAACCAGATCACCGTGTCCCCTCAGTAATTGAACAGCAGAGGTCAGAGAACTACCGAATTCCCCCCACGAGAGGCTGTACAGCTGGCCACTGCTCCCCATGTTACCCTGGAGAAATTTTCCAATCAAAAAAATTGACATCAGTGAAGCCCCACAAGACAATTGCAACATCAAACAATTTTCAATCAGCAATATATCGAAATTGGCTGAGTGAAAATTAACGAATTATGTCTCATTTTGAAGATATTTTTTTGGACTTTAAAATGAGATGTCATTTGCTCAGATTGCATCGTTGGAACAGGAGATATCGATGATTGTTTACCGTCAAATTGTCTTCATCTCTCATCAAAACAGGTTACACTTGATTTTTCTTTCAATATTCCATAACTCAAATTTGGCTGAGTGAAAATTGAAAAACCTTATTGCATTTTGAAACTACGTTTTCAAAGGTTAAAATGAAATTTAATTTGCACAAATTGCACCGTTGGATCAGTAGATATCAGCGATTAACTCCGGTCAATTTTTCATCACCTCTCACAGCAAAATTTGAATGATTCTTTTTCAATCGTTCATAACTTCAATCAGGCTGAGTAAAAATCCAAAAAATTGATTGCACCTTAAAGCCCATCTCCAGACCTTAAGATGAGATAAGGCTCGTTGAAATCTGATCATTTTTCCCGGAGATATCAGGACTTCAAACGACTCTATTTTCCTCATTCTCTATTCCCCAGATTTCTTCTCCCCTCCTGATGTCTTAATTAGTACAATCCCCACCCCAACATCTTGGCGTCGTGGTCCATTGGATCCTAACCCAATTCTCCATCGCTAATTCAATTTCCCAACAATTTTCCAATCCGCAAAAACCGAGAAAATGACAAAATTATCATGAGAAAGATAGAGACTCACCTGATGATGTTTCTAGGTCGTTTAAATCCGGTGAAAGTACGAGTATCTCCAGAAATTGGGGGACAATTACTCCAGGTTAATCACCATCACAAGTTCACTCGATATTCAATCCACTGATAAACAATTATCTCGTTTCCTCTCGACGACTGACTATCGAGCAATTGTTGCAACTAATTCGTCTGAATTTCTGATTGTTACAATTGCAGAAATAATAATCATTCGAATTTTCTGTCAGGAGTTCATGAAAAACGTCACATTTCACACACACGAGTCAACTGGTGCTGCTGCTGGTGATGATACTGAGAAACTCATGAATAACAAAAAGAGAGGGGAGGCAGAGCCGCTGCTTTAGTCCATCCTCTTTGGTACATATCATCAGCTCTCTGGAGTCCTAAAAATTCAGGTGGACTCCTCCAAACCTGGAACTGCCCAAAGTATTCTCCTGGTCCCTCAGCACTCCCAGACGCCATCAAACGTCACAACACCTTCTCATCCACTCCATCCTCCACTATCAATATTCCACTTTGTCCCCACATTATTCAAACTCGATAAAAAAAACTGGAATCGTCATCTCGTGTATTTATCCAGTGGTTGGCAAAAATGAAACTCCCGGGGACTCCTGCAGATTTTTTCTAATCGCAAGGGCACTATGAGACCCTTGACAGTAATTGTCCTCACTCACTTAACCTCTCGACTGCTGTTTTTACTGACTAAAATGTCAATAAACAGGATAAAACACTGAAAACACTTGTCCATTGTCCAGAATTCTCCAGCCGTCTCCATCTGACGACTTCACGAAGACGTCGGGACGCCAGGCGTCGCGATATCTTCGTTTCACTTGACGAGTACACTAGTCACCTCCTACAGTAGTCCTTGCGTGAAGGAATACAGGGGAATAATCGTCAATTTTATGATTAAACCCTCCCCAGCAATGATTACTCACTTGTTGTACTATTGTTCATAATTATTGTTGCTATTTTAGCCGCAATTACCTCAAAAATACGCAAAATAAACGAGGAAACGCGTCTACTACGCCAGACCAGCCGCCATCTTGCATATGCGCGGAGGAGATGCGTACAGGTCGATTCGGCATTTCAGGCGGTAAATACAATTAATCCCGACTTATTTCAATTAACAATTATTACCCGATTAAAGATAATTAATTATTCCGATTAAATAATACGTTTACAACGTATGCGAAGAGTTAAAAAATTATTTTATTGCAAATGAAAGGGCGAAATGTTTTTTGTGCACAAATTAAACGAATAATTGATGAATAAATTGTTGTTAAATTATTGAAATAATTAAAATGTGATAAGTGAGTTGATCTAATTGACTCAGTGACGGATCTCATTCTTGTAAAAATGATAATCAATAAATATCAATATTTTTCAACAGAAACTTTAATTCCAGATGCTCGGACAATTCATAATCCAATACCAAAAAGTACACTCAACACTTTCATATGTCAATTTTTCCATATCTCTGTTATAGTACACTCTATTTATATTACAATCACAAGGTATGCATCAGAAGTAAATGCACATTACATAAACATTAACGGATATATACATCGAAATTATTCTACCGATAAATCGTGAACGCATCCAAAGCCGTGAACTGACCATTTTACAATTGACATTCACACGATCTGCGACAATTGCCTTAAACTGCTATTCATTTTGTACACTTGAATATGACAATTACTCGCAATAAGGAGACAAGAAAAAAAAAAAACAAAAACAAAAAAACCAATTAGAAATTAGAAACCCCCTAGAAATGAAATATCTCCTTAATCCGTGTAATCGTCCAATGGTAGACAAGATAATTATTCTCAATTATTTACAGACCATTTCCTCTGCAAATAAAAAAATATACGAGCTATAATTACGTCGACAGTCGTAGTTTAATGGCAATGATTTATCAGTTCCATATCATCAATAGAAACTGTTATTTACACTGATTGAAATTTAATATCTCTCTGTACACTCCCCCTCAATTGTCCTATCTACGATAATTGAGAATACCGATAAACGAAAATGCATTTACATAATAGAAAAAAGAAAATAATATTTATATTCAAATGATAATTAATAATAATGATCAATAATCACCTCAGGCTCCCATGGGGTGCCTCGAAAAACGTTGAGCCCCTATTCTCCCCAGACATTAAAGTTCCTCCTTGATATCTCTTGTCCCCTCAACATTACCACGAGCCCTGGACTCTTGTCCCTCCTCAACATCCCCACGAGACCTGGACACTTGTCCCTCCTCCTCAACATCCCCACGAGACCTGGACACTTGTCCCTCCTCCTCAACATCCCCACGAGACCTGGACCCTTGTCTCTCCTCCTCAACATCTCCACGAGACCTGGACCATTGTCCCTCCTCAACATCCCCACGAGACCTGGACACTTGTCTCTCCTCCTCAACATCCCCACGAGACCTGGACCCTTGTCCCTCCTCAACATCCCCACGAGACCTGGACTCCAGTCCCTCCTCCTCAACATCCCCACGAGACCTGGACCCCAGTCCCTCCGCCTCAACCGTCTCGACGATGACATCGTCCTCGCTCCCCTCGCCGCCAGTAATTAAATTCTCTTCATGCATCTCACCTTCAACTGCAGCTATTAATTTCTCGATGAAAGCTCCATCGTCGTCCTTCATCGACGCCTTCCTCAACTCCCCCTTCAAGTTCTCCTGCACCTCGAGAATATTCGACAACTGATTCTCATAATTCTCCAACGACTCCACCACTCCACTAGGTGCCTCCATCTCCTCCGAGTTCTTCTTCACCTTCAGCATGAGCGAGCCCAGCCTGAGGGCCAGTGTCTTCAGCGCTGGTATCATTGAACTGGGATCCGGAATGTCCAAATTGGGAACAGTGTCACTGAGCTCAATGACAAACCAATTGACAAGCATCCAGGTGGAGAGATCCTCACTGGCGGCTGCCTCCTCATTCTTCCGCTCCTTCGTCAGCCAATCGTAGTACGCTTTTATCTGGCTGAGAGGTATGACCACATTGGGTGGTGTCCTCGTGCTCGCGTGAATCTGATTCACCAGTATCTGCTTGATAGCCCGCCAGGCCCTCTCGAAGAGCACCGACTCCTCCTCAACTGGCACAATCAGAGGTGGTGTGCTCGGTTTTGTTGACATTTTTACGAGGGGATTGAGATTCATCAGGTGATGAATGTCCGAGGGCTTCAGAATTGCTCCCCTCATGTGGCCCTTCTCAATCACCAGGATCTCGTCCTTCGAGGGCTGCTGAGCGCCCGATGGAGATGATGTGACAGCTCCTGTACTCTGGATTGAGGAAAATTGAGGAGTTAATCGAGTCGGGGATTGTTAAATTATTTCTCTATTGTCAATACTTTATTATCAACAATTGTCTTGTTTATTTCGTCGTCGATTCACGGGAATTGGGAGGAATGTCGTCATTGAAAAGTCTCTGAGTGGATAAATGAAACACTGGACCTCATAAACATCAGTCATAAAAAAATATAATTAGAAAAAAAAAAGGAAATCACAAGTGGCTCAGCAACATATAAACAAAGGAAGTACATAACAATTGTAATAAACTAAATAAATTGTCACACAACTAGCGGGAATTCTGTCTAAAGTAATACTTGCGGAGAATGAGGAGTGATCCACAAATGAAACAAACCTGGGTAGACACTGGTCGAGATAAGAACTCTTTCACTGACGTTTTCAGTCTCTCGAACATCGATTGATCGTTCACTGGGGATTTTAATTGACTCTCATCGCCTGTATAGTCTCCTGGAATAAAAAGAGATAATAAAATGAGGCAGAGCACCCAGTTGTTTAATTTATTAAACCGTTGAATGAACAAAGAAAATTCCGTGTCAATGAGACTTTAACGAGAGCTTAAACGGAATTTAATTTCCCGGGGGAAAGCAAGATGGAAGCCAGAAAAAAATGAACAAGAGGATAAAATAAATAAACAAACTTGCCTATAGTAACGGTGGCCTGTCCCTCACTAGCAATGACAGCCTTGACAAGTTCACTAGCCTCAGCATAAAAAAGAAAGACAAACGGAATCTTGACATCGTCTTCAGCACTTCCATCCCCCGACATGGAGAACATGGAAGACCCCCCAGCACTGGATCCCATCCCATTATCAAGAACAATTCCAGCAATGGCGCCCGCCTTCTGTACAATCCTCGCCTTCTCCACGAACATACAATTTCCCCTGGAGATCAGGGCAATATTTCCCTCAATCATCTTGGCATTGGTGACGTGCTCGCATGCCTTGGATGGTTCAACAAGTACAGGCCTGCCCACAACCCTCTTATCCCCCCTCAACTTGGGGCCAAACTGGGCTGGACCCCCAATGAAGCTCATCTCCTTGCCATCACTCCTGACAAGAGTAACCGTCTGGGGTCTCGTCACGTCGTCCTGTGCCTGTCTCCTACTGAGCTCCACCATCTCCTGCATGAACATCAGCCCCTCCTCCGCATCCTGGACAGTCCTGGCGTTGGAGAACGTGTGAAGCAGTTGAATTCTCCCATCAGCAGACGTGAGAATCGTGATACCCATATTGCTGAGGATCTTCAGGTGCTCCAGATTGTTCGCCTGGAACTCCGAGGCACTCAGTCTTCGCTTGATGATTCTCCTGGGGCAGATGTCCTCGACCATATTCCTCAGGGGCTGTCTAACTGATGCTGGAAATAAGTGGAGACTATTGGGACAGGTTCTGTCCATCTCCTGGACCTGCACAGCATCGATATCCAGCTCCGCCGAGACATTCGTTCGAACTGCTGCCAGTGTCAGGGGCAACAGGTGTCCCTCAGTAGTGAAGATAAACTCGTCCAGGGGGAGTACGAGATCGTTGGTCTCAGTGAACAGGAGAAAGAGGTATTTAAAGGTCTCGGAGAGGACGAACGAGTCCATTGTGTCGTCGTGCTTGTTGGTTCGCACGTCTGACACTGCTGCATAGCCACAGGGCACTCGAGCGTAGGTCTGAAGGCTCCTCAGGACTTTCCGACCCACTCCCAGGTAATAATGATCACCTGTCGCTCGATACAGGAAGTACGTGGACTCCAGGAACTCGGGCCGGAGGGGATGGTGGCCCCAGTGTACCTGGAAGTCAGTGGTGAAGGCCTCGGGGATGAAGTTGTGACGCTGTATCACCTGGTAGAGCATCTCATGTGTCTCCACTGCTGGTTTAATGTCGCCTTTGAGCACCTGGAGACCTGGCCAAAAGGCCAGGAGGGCATCCATGAAGTTCTTGGAGTTGGTGTTGGGCCGGTGCATGTGCACGTCGAGCAGCATTGGACCCTGACTGATGTACTTCATGATCGCTTGGTAATGACGATTGAAGCGGCCCAAGTATTTTTCGTCTCCTAATAAAATATAGGCTTTCAGACAGTACTCGTAATACGAATCAATTCCTGCCCCTACGCCTGAGTCCCTCCTCACCCAATCACCCGAGTGTACGTTGAGAACTGATCCCATGAGGTCAGTTCCTCGATGGCGCATCCGCCACAGGGCATCCATGGCTTTTTGTGCTTTCTCCTCAAAAATATATTCACCAGTTAATCTTGATAAGGCAGCCATCTCCAGAATCATTGATCCAGCACAGGCTGTACATGTTTCACGACACATCTCAGCTGGCACCCCCTTCATTCCGTGCATCAGGTTTATTCTGCCGTAGGGTATGCCAGTGGTTGTGTTGAAGGCTGGCAAGAATTTGTAGCCCAAGTCTTTCGCCATATTCAACAATTCTCCTCTGTACCAGGGCATTATGTCTGCTCGTGTCTGGAGGTATTCGGCAAGAATGTGAGCACTCAGCAAACCCCCTAGCATACGAATATTAGTCTCAAATAATGAAACAATCACGTCAGTGTCGAAATTCACATCTTTAATTACTAGTTTCACTGCATTTTCGAACTCCCCCAAGTCCCCAAGGACGACCAGAGTATCTAGAGTGTCCACCAGGGTCAGCGAGAAGTTGCCAAGTGTGGAGTCGATGTCTCCTCGGTCAGGCTGAGAGCCGCGGTATCGTCCCTTGCAACTCAGTGGCATTAGCTCATCAGCTGGGTAGGCATTGTCCATGTAAGCATTGTAAGCGTGATAAAACATGTCACGAGTCTCCTCCTTCAGGGATTCTCGCTCCTCTCTGCTCATGTATTCAACGTGATCCTCACTCGATGTGCCCAAGGAACATCTTGCCACATGGCCCATATGGCCCACCACCAGTACACCCAGCAGAAATAATTCCCTCGCCATTTTGGGGGACACTTTGTCTTTTCAGTGTTTGTCAAGATTTTGTTCCTCCAGTTGTCAGCATTATTTATCACGTCGTTGTTGGAATTATCCTCTCCTCCTGCAATAGGTCATCCTGTTATTGAAGAGAATCCAATGATATTCGTATTTTTTTTTGCTTCAGTGGAAAAGGTAGCTTTGAAAAAAATTATTGCCTTGTTTTTCAAGACTGGTCACATGGCATTATCTTTCAACGTCAATAACTCAACATTGGCTGAGTGAAATTTGACGATTTTTATTTCATTTTAAACCTCTTTCTTCGGCCTTCAAAATGAATGTTACTCAATCGAAATCGTATCGTTAGTTTAATAGATATTGACTGTCGAAGGCGTCTCTCCTACATCACCAGTTTATTGCCACATCATCCGGAAATAAAAATCAAACCCATGCTATATTCTCCACTGAAGCATCAAAAACAACTTTATACTGTCCATTTAATGCCTAAAAAGTAGTAACGCTAATGAGTATCTCCATTAGTAATCTGAATATCATTCCCCCCACTTTTTCCTTCAGCACAAAAATTTTTTTCTGATAAAAATGATTCGGATATTCTTGGAGAGAGCTCACGACGTGACAATCAAGCAAAATTTTCCTGCTAGCGAATTCCAAAAGTATGACACACAATATTTATCACCTACACTCTCCCCTATCACCTCGCCAATCACGTATTAATTATTTATAAATAAAAAAAACTTCAGCATATGCTTACGTGAAGTGCAACCATCGGTCAGTTACAGCTGATTACATGTTTTTTTTTTATTTTCATCAAGGACAGATGATGTGGCTCTCCTGTCAATTGACTCGTCACAAGTGCATCATATTTACAATTTCTATCATCCACCAGTTGAGATCCTCGGCTTTGCTCAACACTTTTAGCACTCTCGCCCCCTGACAAATGTTTATCATCGACGACTTGGATTTTAGTCTCGTCTTTATTTTTTGCCAAATGACGAGATCCACTGGCTCCCCGATAATTTCCCTGATAAATTAACCTCTTTCGGGGGGGAAGAACTTCTTTGAACGGGGACAAGTGGCACTCCTAAGAAACTCCAAGGCACCAATCTAACCTCAATCCTCGCGGGGAACGGTGGAACCGGAATGGAAATGGAATTGGGCAGTGGAATCTTCAGTTGAAGTGGCTGACTTCAGAGTGCACAATTGTTTAGCAAATTTGAGAAAAATTCTGAGATAGGGAATTGAATTGTTAATTAGTGGGGCTGCTGGGGGGAATCATGAAGCTGTTGACCCATAATATGCTGACGTCCAAGTGCCTCAAAGGGGTCACTGTGGGGTATCCTCTTGGCATTGTGGTATGACATTTTTTGTGGATTCAGTTTAAGATCATGGGTTTTAGGTTATATTATTGAATTTTTGAGGGGGAAAAACACGTGTTCGAGACATGAAAAATTTGTGTTTCAATTTTTTTCTGATTTTTTCATCAGGTCAATCTCATGAAATTTTCTTGTTGGGAATAATTTTGTGGAGATTTCCCTTTTTTAATTAATTCTTCAAGTATTTTTGTTTAATTTCATTTGATTTTTGACAGTCTAACTATTCGAAAATTTCCTCTGCATCACTTCAACTGAAATATCCAGAAATTTAGTCCCTAAAAATTCACAATTTCATGACAAAATCAATGAAAGTCAGACATTCCAGTAGAACAATTTCTCATTACAAACGTATTCATTGAAACTTAATGGACTCGTCAAAAAACCCCCCCCAAAAAAAATTGTTTTCCCTCCAAACGAATAAATTACCATTTTAATTATTCTTCCTCAGGCGAAAGACATAAAAGTATCCGAAGTAGATTTCAATTCCGAATTCATAGCGAGGATAATTCCAAAACTGGACTGGAATACACTATGGAAAGCAGCCGAAAGTGTAAGTAAGCGACCTTTAAAATATCCCCTGAATATTCACTAAAATCTTGTAAATATGCAACAGATAGGGCATGTCGGTGAATTACCCCAGACTCTCGTGCAAGACTTCGAGGGTAATGAAGATTTTCTGAAGAAAGTACACCACGTTTTACTCGAGGTTGAAGTTATAAATGGAGATTTACTTTGTCCCGAGTCAGGGAGAAAATTCCCCATCAACGATGGCATTCCAAATATGTTGCTGAACGAGGACGAGGCCTAGATAAAGTGTAATAACTCCAGCCTCAAGCCCCAATCCCCCGCAATCATCAAATATAATTTATTTAACTCCCCCTAAACCCTCCCTGCCTCTCCCAAAATCATCTCTACAATTTCCCCACCTCACGAGCGAGTGAACTATTGTTAATAGTTAATAAATAAAATAGTAAATAAATTACCACCAGCGGCGAATTTTTGTTTTCTCAAATCAATACTCAGTCTATGGGTAACGAGAGTGAAATATTTTTCTCCACTCGACGGAAAATACGGGAAAGTAGAGAATAATCACTCGAGTCACTTCTCAATAATTATCATAATCATTAAAATTGTTATAGTATCCTCGAGACACTTGTCGAACAATTGTTCCTAAGATTTAATGATTGCAGAAGCTCAATATAATTGTAACAGAAATGTTGAGAAATCATATTTTTCCTTTGCACTCTTCCCTCGGCTTCCCAATTTTTTATAATCTTTTTTTTTTCTCTTTTTGAGTGGATGGAATAACGAGGAATAGCGTGCAAATGAAACGATGAGTTGTCTCTACAGGGGGTGCATAAGCTTCGAGTCTTGCACTCGCTAATGGCATCTTGAATTATCGATTCGACGACCTCGTTCATTCGTCGAGAATTTACAGACTGAAATCACTGAATTTTAACACAACCGATGGAATAAATATTTTCATTTCTAGGAAAAATTGAAAGTCTCTTTTGTTTCGTTATTTGCACTCGTTAAAAAAACCATTGATCCCCCATTTATTTATCCACTGCAATTGTTAAATCTTCAATCCTCTTAAATTATGTGAACTTACCACTCCGGGTGGTTTCAAGTCTCATGTATGATCTCAATAAATAAATAAAACAAAATTTAATGAGGGATTGATTGGATGTGGAGGCCCTGGGTATCGATCCTAAATAATCATTCCGCAAAGTTTGAACTTTCAATCGGCCGGTGTATCTCATTACCAGCACTTTAACCGAGTTAACCCTGAGCGTTATATTTTGGGTTGACGCTTTGATCACAAGTACTTGAGGGGCACTCAACTAAATACACATATATCAAACGTATTGCCTGAGGGAGCATTGATATACAGAGTGAAGTTCATTAAACTTGGGCTCAAACTTTCGATATAAAAATGCCGAAGCCTCGAGTTACTTCGAAAGAATTTTATTGAACTCTTCTATCTCTTGTTTTCAATTAAAAATCAATAAAATTCGTTTGTATAATTTTTCCTGTGTCGGGAAGCTCAGATTTCCCTTAATTTCGTCACTTTTAATGAAGAAATTCCACGGAATTGCAATTAAAGCAAACAAAAAAATTTATTATGTGTAGTAAATAAAATCAGATGATTTAGAAAGGTCATCTGGAGGTTTTCCGAAATTTCTCGTGTCAAATTTT
The DNA here is from genome assembly GCA_030522865.1 of Psyttalia lounsburyi. Taxonomy (NCBI): domain Eukaryota; kingdom Metazoa; phylum Arthropoda; class Insecta; order Hymenoptera; family Braconidae; genus Psyttalia; species Psyttalia lounsburyi. The sequence goes on along the minus strand of JAPYZN010001749.1, from coordinate 7,270 downwards.
AAATAGAAAACAAGTAATTCAATTTAAAATAATGCATTTTTTAATGAAAAAATTCCTCAGAATTGCAGTTAAACTAAACAGAAAAATTTATTGTCTGTAATAAATAAAATAAGAGGGTTCAGAGAGGTCATCTGGAGGTTTTCCGAAATTTCTCTTGTCAAATTTTGAAAAGAAAACAAGTAATTCAATTTTTCCCTTAAATATTACATTTTTTAAGGAATAAATTCCTCAGAACTGCAGTTAAACTAAACAGAAAAATTTATTGTCTGTAATAAATAAAATAAGAGGGTTCAGAAAGGTCATCTGGAGGTTTTCCGAAATTACTTAAAATAATGCATTTTTTAATGAAAAAATTCCTCAGAATTGCAGTTAAACTAAACAGAAAAATTTATTGTCTGTAATAAATAAAATAAGAGGGTTCAGAAAGGTCAAACGTTGGTTTCCCGAACTTTCTCTCCTCAAATTTGCGACTAAAAAATCTCACGACGGTCTTGAAGTGTCAGATTAAGGTCAAAACTCGATTATCCGCTGTCGAACAATCACCAAAAATAGTAAAAACTTGAATAATCCCCCGGGAGGGATTTAAAAACGAGCAACGAGTGTAGGGCGCCCAGCGAGGGGATTCCGATCTCCTCCCACTGCCATTATAATAATAAAGACCGAATAAACCATGTCAACTGCAATCTCCCCGCCTCCGTAAGCCCGACATATTTTTATTATTTCTATATCCCTCGCATTACATCATAGCTCCCGCCACGAGCGATTATGACGGAAAAATGGGGCACGTACGAATTGCCAACAATAATAATAAACCATACGGACTGTCTCTGGGCCTCAAGAGGAGACTAACCGAGAGGGGGAGGGCGGAGAGGACAGAGAGGATTTTGTGTATAGACACTGTACGGCACAAGCATGAGCAGGGTTAATCCCCTGGAACGAGTCAATTTCGTTGTGCCGCAGAGCGAGGGTAAACCTTTTGGATGCAGTGTACGCCTAGAGAGCTCTTTCTCCATTTCGATATAGGAATTGAGTGGTCGCAAAATTGCGAGAATATCGCCGATACGTTTCATTGTTTTGTCGTAAAGGAGAAGAGAAAACAGATAAAAAAAAAAAAAGAGAGAGAATGTCAGGTCTCAACCGCAAGAATACCTATGTATTCATGTTATTGCTGCTTATGTATACGGACTTTTGTCGAATCAAACACATGCCGTGGGTATTGAGAATCGAACGGGACAATTTATTGTTTCCCAGGGGTTTTCCCTCCACCGGAGGAAAGATGCGAGGAGCTTTTACTCCGGAAGACCGACCCTCTTTACAAATCGAGGGGTATAGACGCACTTTTAGAAAGGCAAATCCATAGCCCGCTTCGCCAATATTGTCTGTCTATGGGAAAATCCATTCGCTGAAATTTTATCGCACTTGACGATTTTTATTTCACTCGATCCCCCCCGGCCTGGGAGAAATCGGGAGATTTTAGATTTTTTCGTTTCCATGAAGAGGATTTTTTTTAGATGGGTCCAGCGTCGGGGGAGATTATCTGATCGCAGGGTAAAATTGATTATGTTTAAGAAAAATTATTTACACGTTCGGAGAATTTTTTTTAAGGAGTCAATGAGTTTTACTGAAGGGGTTCGGGAATTTTTAGCGAGCGGCTGAAATACCACGCGATTATTTTTCATTAATTCATTCATTCATTAATTATTTTTCATTAATTTTTTACACCAACGACTCGATTGTCTGAATTTAAAGAGCGAATAATATATTTTGATGGTTTTTTATCGGTTGTCTGCAGTTGAGTATTTTTGTAAATGATGAATTATCTCAGGAGGTATTCGGTTTATCGGAAAATCTCAAAAGACATTTTTCTTTCGAAATTTAATTGTCTACAAAAACTGTTTCGAGGCCTTTTCCCTTAGAACCGCCCGTTATCGAGATAAATGCGAGCTACTCACTCCCGAAATCATGCCGATTAATTTCTCTCCGTGTGGTTTTCATTAAATTAATGATAAACAAATGCATTTAACAGTGGCAAATATTTTGATCGCTTTCGGTTATAATTTTCGCGCGTATTCTTCAGCGAATTGGCAATCATGAATTTAATAGGACATAATGAAAATTTGTAGACAGAAAATTTCATTCAAATTTCATTACCCAACGCGCCGAGGTACGACAGTAACCGTTAACCAGCAGTTGATGTTTATTTGAAATTATCAAAACACATCTTTCCCCAGTTATGTAAATATAATAACGATTTATGATCATTGGCATCCGGTTCTCTACCCACCCACCCCCGCGACTGGCCACCCCATGAAGACCCTTTAATCGCGTTTTGTCGTTTAATTTTAATGAAGCTCCCGGCATCCCCAGCAACTTTGACGTTATCTCGTTATAAGCGAATGTAATTCGCCGGGGATAATGTAATCGAAACGCCCGGCCACGAGAATCGCTGGATGTTGCGGGTAGAAAATAGGAGAAAGGTGAGAGGGGAACGGATGTTGGCAATGGAGGCAGGCCGCTCCTCATTATTCACTAGTGCATTATTCGCAAATCAATTTGCCCGTTTCGGTATAACGCTCTGTCTGATTTTCCAAAGCCCCATCTGGCCATTTGAATTTATTGTTCGATTTTATTACAGAATGAATATGTAACTTGCTGACAATTTCCAACTGTTTCCAATTGGGTGAGAAATTGAGGGGAAAAAAATGTTACGGTAGTGGAGGATTTTTATTTATTGTTAAATATGCAGAAAGAATTGGTTGTAAAATCAAAAAAAAAAATATCTTAAATTTCTTGACTCCGTAATAAACATTAGAAAGTGTTTGTGTAATTTTTGGGACTGTAATTAATTTAATTACGCGGCTAGGCAATTTTTTCCGACCACCCAAAATGCCCCGCGATACCCAAACTCTCGCAAACTTTCGCTTCGAGGTGGAATATCTCGAAATTGGCAGAGTCGAATTGAATGATTTACCGTTCGTTTTGAAGTTCTCTTTTCGGGCTTTAAAATGGAATTTAAATCGCTCAAATCGCATCGTTCAGTTTCAAGATATTGACGACTGTAGACAATGATTTTTTACCAATGTCTCTACTGCTCAGTATTCCGAACACTTGTAGGAACTAATCACCTCCCTGGCATAATTATCTCCTCACAGTCTCAAGGATTTCATCTCCGGCATCACCGTATTCACCTAAAACTCAGGGCTGAAGTATTATTCGACAAAATACTGGGGATTGAGAGTGAATGAGAGTTTTTGAATACAAAAGAGTTTATCCAACTTGGCGAATGCCAGCGAGAAGTGCCTTTTGTCTATTGTCCAAAAGTGTATCTGGATATCTGGAGCAACCCTAAAACCCCAGAAATCATCGGAAATGTGAGCCAAGTGAAGCCCAAAGGATTGCAGTCCATTATTTATAAACAAATTGTGCCTATCCCCCCGGCAATTTCCCCAAAACCTCCCGACTTCGCCCGATCATTCCCTAAAAATATGAAATTTCCAGTTTCCCAGCAGAAAAAAAAATTATATCTCCCCCTAAAAATCAGCCAAAGGACTCCGTTGAACTTCCGAAGTAATGACGAAGCAATCGCGGATGACAAGGGCTTCATTATTGATTCGACATTGAAAAATAAATCCGAAGGGATTGCCGTCTGCGATTGGCGGCAGCTGTTGAGATGAATTAAGGATTAAATCCGCGGCACCTGTCCTTTTCGCCGCCAACTTTAGCCCCCGGGAGTATCACGATTATTATCCAATTTCTTTGTCCCTTCACCCCCATCCCCCTCGCCCCCCCTCTCCCCAATCAATATGTGGGGAATTCGCTCCATCGATTTGATTCACTTCATATTTACACTCGAGCCCGGGAAACTTCCCCAAAGGTTATCCCACTCTAACGCGTGTAGGTGAGGGTGCGCCTGTAGCGTTTGTCTACCGGAAAATATGACGTCTTAAATCTACCCCCTCAAAATTCCCCTGAATTTTAATTTTTGTACAAAATAATTAAACCCTTTCAATTGTCAATTTTTTCCAATTTTCTCATTTTTTTTTACTTTTAAATATTTATAGTCATTCAATCGCCACTTTGTTATTTAATGAACAATTGTTGTTGTAAAAATATTAAAGGAAACCTGGGGCACTGCCAGAATATCCTCGATCGGTTGGTTCCATTAGAAAAATCCCGGGGGTTAAGTACAGAATATTATTTACACCCCCTCTAGTTCGGGGCTGCCTCCTGCATCCCGATACGTACGACCCCAATCAATCATCTGGGGGGTGGGGGAGGAGGGAGACAAATGGAGGTGTCATTGGGACAAATATTACTCTGGAAAAGTTTCTCCCAGAATTTAGTGGCTCTCCCCATTATCTACGAGACCAACACCCGGAGATTACAATTCTCATATCAAACGTTTTTCGGAATTTTTCATGTGCCATGAAAATTTTATTGCAAATTCATTTATTTACCATTGCAATCCCCACGATATCGGCTTAACCAGTCCATTAAAATGAACGAAACTATTATTTAAAAACAATAAAAATTAAAAGTCCAAAGACCCGAGAATTAACGGATTCGAAACGTAATCCGGAGCCGAAGTAAAATTTGTTAAAAAACTGCCCTCAAAATTTATAAAAATCGTCAGGTAAATTCGACGATCTGTTTCTAAATAATTACTCATTCGCCCGGGGCCTCATAGCCCAGTGAGGGGGGGCCTTAATTTTTTTTGCAACGTCTCCCGAAAATTCCTCAAATTTCTTTTCCATTTTATCCCTTCCAAAAAATTAATGGGAATTGTTCCCTAATTTTCAAACAATTTTCACCACATGTTTTAATAATATACAATATTATATTATCACCGTAAAATTATTGAATTAATTAAAAAAAGAGGCGACAGCTTGTGCAAAAAATCCGAACCCATTTCCCTCGCAAATACAAAATAAATAAACATTGACAATAACTCGACCAAATAAAATCAGTAAATTGCAATATGACGTTATAACCGGGACACTATATTCTCTGCCCACTGGTTTCATATCTTGAATCCGTCAATGTCTCCTGTGGGAATAATGCGCCTCCTCCCTCCCTCCTTCCCCCCCAGTTATTCTTTTTCGTTATTTTGTCGTTTTCCAATCCCCACGGGAGACTGCGACGACAGTTATTACGGAAAAACGAGGGTGAATAGTACCAGGGGGTGTATGGACGGGTGGGTGGTGGGAGGGGAGGGGGTGGGGGGGGGGGGGCAATGAGAAGGAGGAGAAACGTAGAAAACGTGGCAAAGTAAGGGGGAGAGCCGGACTAGTCGGCCTGGGAGAGCATTCGAGACGGTGAAATTAATTGAACTGTCGTTCATCATGATGCCACTGGATGATGATGCCCGATCAGGAAAACGAACGGGTCTATTACATTTTTATTATTATTATTATTATTTTTTTCATCCGTATAACGTTACCCATCAGTTGAACGATGCCATCTGCTTCAATGTTTCCGCTTCAGTTTCGAATTGAGGATTTGTTATAATGAGAGGGATATTTCTTTTTATTTTATTTTTTTTCTCGATAAAATAAATTGCCATCAAATTTATTCAGGTTTATAGTTATACTGGCGTATACTGTAGGGATCTGTGTTATATAGTTGTAACTATGATTTTTTTTTGCGTCAGTTTCGAATTGAGAATTTTTTGTAATGAGAGGAATATTCCTTCTCATTTTATTTTTTTGTCGATAAAAAAATATTGCAGGCAAATTTATTCATCTTTACAGTTATACTGTCGTATACTGGAGGGTTTTATGTGATATAGTTGTAACTATGATTTTTTCTGCGTCAGTTACGAATTTAGAATTTTTTGTAATGAGAGGAATATTTTCTTTCTTTCTTTTTTTTATTACAAAAATTCTAATTTCATATTAAATTCATTCATTTTTTAATAGTTACGTTATAATATAGTGTATTATTATGGACCATAGTGTTATATATTATTATATAGTTGGAACTATTGTATATCACTTAACAATTGTTTTTTATTTTTTTTTATAGAAAAATTCAATTGTTTAAAATCGAAAGAAGTTTAACTACTCGACCGAAAAAAAATTACAAAATTCACTATATTATATACTTGTAACTATGGTTTATACCCCTCTAATTTTTCTGCAGCCCAGTTTAAATATTAAATATCGAAGAAACATTAACTCCCCGGGGGACATAAAAAAATGGTAAAATTGTTGGAAATTGTCGCAAATAGACCGCAATTTACATAACAAATATTTTTAATTTGGTGTATTCGATGCTCACCCGCAATTCCCCGAGCGATTAGCTGAATTCACGTCGGGCATTCACGGTTGAAATAGAGGGACTGTAACTACTTGGTGCCTACTAAATGTAAAACGCAGAGAGAACAGTTGCAATTTCTTCGCACGCGAAGGGAAACGGCTCAAAGCCAAATTGGCATTGGCGGCGCCCATTGCGGCTGTCGGATTGCTTTTTCGTGACTGGATAGAAACCATAGCACGAGTCGCAGATCCCTTTAGGCTCATGGGTAATTCTGACATTGACCTCCCATTTCTTATCATTCCAATGTTTATGGGGGCGTGTATGGTTTTATAGTCCGGCAATTAATGCCTCAAAACAACTCCCAATTCCCTTAAAAAAAAATTATTTAAAAAATCGCGCAAATTCGCCCGTTTAATAAAAAATTTAAGCGAATTCGCTCATTAATTCCCCGACCTTTTGCCGCACTTTCAACTCTATCCACTCAATACAATTACTCCTTTTGATTTTTTTCCAGGAAAAAAAATCGGTCAATTTTTTTTCTAAAAAATTCTCTTGGCTCATTCCAGAAAATTTGAGACGGCCATTTTTTCTCAAATAAATTCCCACTGTCCAATTGACCAGGAGAATTCTCGCGATGTGTGCCTGGGGCCAGTTGGCGCCCAACATTTTCGCATCCCCGGATGATTATCTCACACGAATGACGAAATTCTAGGCTCGGGTAGTGAGTACGTCAAGAGCATTTCGAACAATCGAACGCAACGTCGTACAGTCGTTGTCGTCTACTGTCGCTCTTCACTCGGGGGACGCTCGGGTATATACCGGACGTGACGTCAGCAGGCGCAATTTCCCTGGGCAAATAGGAGAAACCACCGAGGCCGCGAAATTGTTCCTGAATTGCAGTAGTTGGTGGTTTGTGACTTACTTAGGACTTGGAAGGCTAGGCGGGTGGGGGGCTATGGGGGGGGGGGGGGGGGTAGATTCGGTGAGAATTCAACTCTTCCAGCACAAATGG
>JAPYZN010001748.1:0-23696 GCA_030522865.1 Psyttalia lounsburyi | reverse complement strand
TTTTTTTAAGTAGGTCAGAAGTTGCATACGATTTAAAATTGCACTCCAATTATAAAAAAAAAAATAAACTAGTAATTTCGCGGTGAATGCCACTTGATTGTACTGAAGAATAATTACATTGAAATTCATAATTTACCGTCTCAATCTAATTTTTGAGAATAATATACAAAAAATTTCGGTACAATCGCGAGTGACTTCAAAATTCTGAGGCATTTTTGGGAAGTCTAAAATGTATTTAGATCATAAGAGCTTTAAAATTCCCTACCGCACCCCCAGAAATCATAACTCATAATTTAAGAAACCACTTTATTACCCATGAAGATGATAACATAGTTGGAAAATCACTTGAAATTGTAACACGAAACGAAATACCCTGGCAAGATTTTATAAACATCCAATTTACAAAATAGCCAGTACTTGATGAAGTGATGAAGTGGCGTAAGTTTTCCCAGTGGTGGTATTGTCTGCCAAGGAAGTATCACTCTCAATAAAAGTTTCCAACATCCCGAGGTGGAAAATAATGAGATTCGTCATTCACATTTTGCCACACGAGAGTGAAAAATTCTATAAATAATTCCTAAATACGAAAACTGACCTCGCAATAAACGACATATGAAAGAGATGATCTAAACGTAATCATCAAACATCCAGGAAATGACTGATACATCTCATCCTTCAATTCCCTCAACTCAATTGAATTCCGTGAAATTCCGAGTTCCCTGGATTCTCATGACTTCACCGCCAAATGTTATTTCCAACAGAACAACCAATTCAACCTTATCGTGACCCAACAAAATTGCCGAGACATATTTTCACTGTAATACACGGAAAATAATTTGTAATCCCTGATGACTGGGTATAACTACAAAGTGAGTGCAAAGTCACAAGAGTCAACAAGGGCATTATGCAAGTGTTTTGGCAGTGAAATACCACCAACGGAATGGCGTACCATTTACTTCCTCGTTGCACATATTTGCCGAAGGTCGAATCCGTCCCCCGCGACTAATATATGATATGTAATCGAGTCACTTTAGAGTGACGAACAGATAAGGTACTATTTCAGTTTGCCCCACAGAAAATAAAAAATTTCATTCTCAGTAATTTACTCGTAATTGTCAAAAGAAAAAAAAAAATTTGTTTCTAATTTTTTCCCCCAAAGAAACCAATTGAAAATATTCAGCGGATTATCCTAATTAATTACCCGTTAAAATTACCGGGATAAAATTTAAATCTCTTTCCCTAATTTTCAGTAAACATTTGGTGAAATTGTTCCAAAGGAAAAATTATCTAATTATTCCTAAAAAAAACGACAAATCTCACCCAAAAAAAATTTAATATTATAAACACCCCTCTCTGTAGTTATCACGAGAGCCCTTACGCTTACCCGACCGCCGATTGACCCGAAATATTGATTTCGATAAACAATTTAATTGTTACGTGATTCACCGGTTAAGAGAGGGGGGAAAAATTGAAGGAGAGGAAATTAACTGGCGTTACACAATTTCCGTCAATGTTGGAATTGACAGAATAATAAACCTCGGGGTGGGTGGACCTTGTGCATTACCTCGGCCCTTTACCTTCCTCAAAATATCGTAAAAATATAAGCACTGTTATGCAACACTCTGACGACATTTACACCAGTCCCAAATGCCCTGCTGTTGCTATATATTTCCAAAAAATAGTGTCGAACGTAGTCTCAGGACCTCCCCTTGATTTACGACCCGGCCCAGGAGCTCCGTTATACTACCAATTCCAACAAATAACGACGGAACGAATTTTGCGCAAGACTCTTGTCACCAAACGCGGTATGACCAGCTGAATATTTGATTTACGATAGTATTTTTTTTTTGTCAGCTACAGCAGAACAAAAATATATTTATTTGTATTGGAAAAATTGTCAGCGTTATGAGGAGGTCTTAAAAACTTATTTGTCCGAAGATTGAGGATTTTCGGAAAAATTTACGATAATTACGGTAATAAAGTTGCCAGCGCGCGTGGCCTTCGAGTGACATTTCTTCTTTTCTTTCTCCCTCAATACGCGGATTTGGCTGGGACTATTGAGAGATATTTGCGGGTAAATGAAACATCGTAATTATTTTCCCCTGATGTGGTAATGAGGAGGGATGATTTAACGGCCGATCGAGGAGGAAGGAATGACGATAGAGTCATTCAGCGAGATCAACTCCATTGAGCGCGGAAAAAAATGATAATTGTCCCGGAAATTTATTCATTAACGATAAATCAGTGGCTTGATGTCATCGATGAATAATTTTCTATTTCATTTCAATATCAATCAAACCGTAAACAATTGAATCGGAAATTTAAGCAATCCATGAAATTTTTAATTTCAGAAAAAAATTCAATGACAAAAAACCTTCCCAATTTCCGGACAATTGTCATTTAAAAAATTCAATTTCATCCATGAATAATATTTCATTACATCTCAATATCGACTAATGACGAATAAATATCTAATTACTCGTTTTTACCATCAGAAAATTGGCGAAAAATTCACACGTAATTTCACTGCTGAAAAAAAAAAACAATTAAAATCTTGCGAATAATTAGCGGATAGTGACATTGAATGCAATTTAACTTAAACTATAAAATAAATTTTACATGTTCAAGGACGAAACTCCCCGAAACTTTATATGGAATACGAAAAATTATATGGAATATCGACGAATAACTAAAATTATTATTCGTTCCATTTCAATATCAATTAATTTCCTCCAAATCTCGAGCAACTATTCTTAGGTAGTGGAGGTTTATCTAGTGGCCTTTCCGGCCAGTAGATTCCCAAAAATTTATGATAATAGCTTCCCATAAAATAATACCCCCTAACGCGTGGCCTTCGTCCAGTTCTTTTTTTTTCCGCGCCCCAGGCCTCAAAACGAGAGTATCATCAATATAAAAGAAATCAAGTCCCCTCATCCCATTCGAAATCATCAATAATCCCTTTATTACACTCCCACCAGCGGTAATCGCTACGCGGCATTTACTCATGTGCGCAGAGGACGAGAAAAAAGGCATCCTCGAGGCCGCCAATGGCCAAGGTCGCTGTTAACGTAAGCCAAGTGCACCTGAGTTACGTCTGAATGATCATCAAATCACAAAGAACATCAATTCATGCATGTCGATCATTACCACAAAATTTCCATCGGATATGCAAGTCTGGAAAAGACCAGTCCACATTTTTATTTGCAATCGGTATATTGTCACTTCTATTATCAGGCTCCCATCATTAAATTAATTCCCTAATTTTTTATAAATATACCCAGCAATTTTTATGGAGCAATTCGACTGAAATTTACCGTTTCCATTGACATTTTCCTCGAACTTCAAATTTTTAACTGCAAAAATCCTCTAAATAATAATATAATTATTTTAAAAAATTTAACGCACGTCTCTCCTAATTAAATATTTATAAAATTCTCCCATTTATCCACAAATCTAAGGAACTAGCCATTTTCAAGCCCGATTTCAGGTCGATTGCAGTGACGTCAGTTGGATCGTCGAGATGAAGTTCAAGGTTACCGCGCTTCAATGCACAGCCCACGCGGACGCGGAAAATAGCTTAAAGAGGGGCGAGTAAATTTTTGCTGGCCAGCTTTTTTTTTTACTGTCAGACGGCCACAATGAGGTAGCGAAGTGAAAATGTGTCACCGGCGCACCCGGAATTTTTTTTTTTCTAGATCAAATAAATAATTGATTAATTACAGATTTTACTGGTCAATGATTGCTATCAAATCACCTTCTCCTCAATTTTAACGGCCATTTTTCTAATAATTTAACCACATTAACTCAACGTAAATGAGACTTTTTTTTTTAATTAAAAAATTGCGGTATTTTGGAGTATTTCATTCGAATTAATGATTTTTTTGAGCGCGCCGACGACGACAATTATTTCGCGCACACGGTGACCTCCTTCTGTCCCGTCTCATTCAATCAATCCCCTCCTCCCGCCTCCCGCAATTATTTTTTTCCCCTCGATTGCCTCCATCAACTTCGGTCATAATAAAATTTAATGGATTGACATTTGCACTCTCGCCCATTGTAATTTGTAATAAAATAAGATTGTTTAAAATTCATGGAGCAGTTGACAATGAAAAATTATTAGAGCTCCGGGAGGGGACTGAATAAAACATTTATTTTGAGTCATTGTAAATTTTTATCGATTTATCATTGCAAATAATGCGATTGGTGCATTCATGTATGCATGAGCGATGGACGTTAATGAGACAATCCATTTGTTTTTTCTTTTTCTTTTTTTGAGAAACAAACAGGAAAAATCCGGGGAGGGCAATTCTTCATTTCACTGCAAAAATCTTATTTTACGACTGTGTTAATGAACTTTATCTCAATCGCGAGGTGATTGGGTGAAAATTGGAGGCCAACTGACGATGATAATGGCAATTTTGATGACGTGAGTAATGTCAGTCGGGTCGCATGACCATTTTTTTTTTCTTTCAGAATCGTTAGAATTATATCATTTCTTTCCTCCAAACTCTTACGTAAACCCGTTGGAAACCTCAAACTGCCTCAACAGTTGCGACAATTGTAAGTTTCGCAAAAACAACTCTAAAATGTTGCTAAAAATTAGTCTCCGAAAAAAAGTACTTTTCAAAAATCAAATTTTCATTCCAGTTAAAAAATTTGAAGACCCAAAATAACGAAATATATAGTGTCATCCGGACGATACTGTTGTCGGTCGATGAGCGACATTACCGAAAATTACAGCCATCAGTGATTACAACGAAACGAGTGATTCACTCGAGAGAACCATATCGAGAATAATAGAATGATTGTGCATCATCAGTTCACGTGAATATTTACCCGCAGTATTTCCCAGAATTAGCAGTGATAATTCAAGATCAAGGATGCGGGAAAACCGGAAACACCCACTCTAGCGCCAGTCTAGAAGAGATAAATTCAGATAAACTGTCTATTTTTATTATATACCACCCCAATATTGCCCCAAAATTTTAATTTCTGAGCAAACGAAACCCAAATTTCCATACGGCCCAGAATTTTCCGAATTTCCCTGGCATATTATCCCATAAATGACCTACAATTTATATTCCCATTGGCCTGCCCCTTCCCTTCAAACCGGAAGTCAACCAAAAACCCCCGACTTCAATAACAACCGAATATGAATGAGCGTCTGTTCGTAAACAAAAAAAAAAATTTAATTATTCATAAAATGAATTAGTTCCAAAATTCGCGCTTCATTGAAAAATCTACAAATTTATTGAAACTCAACAATGGTATTTGGGTTGGCATGCCCGGACGTGGCCCGCAACGCAACGGCCTTGAACTTGTCCGCCCGTTTACCCAACCCCTCGCCAACTACCCCCGCTATTTTTTAAAGAAGATAGGTTGGACGTATCCCCCCACTGAGCACCCCTCGCGCTACGCTCAGGATTCACCAATGAGAGTGCTCCTGGTCTCCCAGCGCATGACATCAGCTGATGCAACTCGACAAGTTCATGACTGACCTACGCAAAAAAAAAACCCCCCAAATAAATCCCAAATATCGACGCCACTTCTGGGCTCCTTACCCTCAAAACTTTATTAAAATAAGGGAAAAAGTTGTAGCGGTCGCTGGGAGCACACGCGGAAGGAGAAAGACGTGTAACTACCCACAAGGAGATGTATAATATTTCCCAAGGTGAGGATCAACGTCATCAGCAAGTGAACTCCGTCTGTTCTTGTTACGAAAAAAGGTTCAACACAGCTATTTCAAAATTCCCAAGAATATACGAGTGGAATTTTTTTTTTCAAGTGTTGGTATTATGAAGGCAATATCCCCGAGGCAACATCCCCCTTGTGTCCTCATTAAAAATAAAGGAGTTGAGTAGAGACCTTGAATGTTGAAGTGAAACGTAATTGAGTTCAAATTTTTCGCGGGGGGGGGAAATGAGCACCGGCGACTTGAAATAATAATTTCCCTAGTTTATTTGGGGATTTCCTGTGGCTCGATTGTCTCCCTAACCGCGACATTATAATTACACGCGTCGCGAAGTCCTGTTATCGTTGCTCCTAGCGGGGGAAAATAATTAATTATCTAGCGGAAACCACATTAAACCACAGTGACATTGTGCCTGCCCGGCCCCTGTCCTTTTTCACCCTGAAGTGTCGCAAAGACCCCCATTCCCCCAAGAGCGTGTGGCTTCAATTCCGAGATTGTTCTCCACCAAAGTCACCCTCCAACCCCCCCAAGTGGTGAATTGTTAATTCGCCAGTAGCTTCACACACCCATCCCAGAGATTAATTATCGTCAGCCCCGATTTCCCGGGGTGGGCACCTCCGACCCTCCCATTTAACCCCATTTGGCCCGTTTCCGCTGAAAGCATTGGGAGACAAGTTCGACCCAATTTATCCTCCCAAGATGCAATCCCCAACGATCTGTCCGTGACCTTATAAACCCAGTCTAAATCCCTCCCCAACGTGTTCTCTATAAATTACAAAAGTACGTGGAGAAGAAAAAGAAATGGGCTAACCGCATAAATACAGCAACAACGGGAGAAGAAAAAGTGGATGCACCTGCGCGCGTCAACGAGGGAGCTTTGAATATAATAACATTGCCCGTGACCGGCTGAGACCTTGGCCATGGCTCGAGGAAAAACTGGCACAATCGGCGCAGGCGCTAAACACCTAAAGACGCGCGCATACCGTTCGATCCAACCAAATGACATGTGCAGACGTACATTACACGTACACTAGTCAACTGGATTTAATTGTATTGGTGGAATGACGCGGGAAGTCAGTGCGCGGGGGTACCTGGGGTCCTCGGCCTTGACCTTACCCTCTGGTCGCGCACAACACGTCGCTATACGCGTCCGCGTTTGGCCCGGTCCAAGGCCGTTACGTGCACTTGGAAAATGCTCGACTATTGTCGATGACCCTATTCGAGGTTCACATTCCAAGTTCACGGGTATTTTTTTTTCCTCTCTGTCTCTGGATGGCTTGATGGGGTTTAACGTAGCTCATCGACCGACAATATCTTCCGGTCTGTCTAAATATTAGGATCTTTTGGGTCTTCATTCGTTAAGATGACGTGCTAAATCTTGATTTTTAAAAATTACTTCCTTCATAAATTAAAACAGTCGGTGAATCGACGAAATAATAACGATTACATCCGATAATTTTCCACGTAATTGTTTCGATAAAACCTTTTGCCAATCATCCCAATAAATTCCGTAATTTACATCCGAGGAATTTTTAATGAGTGACGTTTTTTTTTTCTCATCATAACAAGTAATATTCCACTCTTATTTCCATAAGCCCCCGAAAACCTCCAAATATTAATCTCCCTCTTAATTTTTTTTCCATGTGTTGTAATTAATATCTGTTTATCGAATTGACCAGATTAACTCTTTTTTATTTTTACCAATATCTTAGTCACGAAAGAATAAACAAGTCTCGGCAGATTGTCGTGAAGATTTGGTATCTGCATTAAAAAATCAAGGCCAACAATGACGTGAGTTCATCAAGAATAGTAGTGGGGTAAAATCTCGGAAAATTGTACAAAAGAATTGATCAAATTACCCAAAAATCCCTGAATTGAAATAACAATTATGCCCTCCACAACCCACAACTCAAATTCAACGTAACAAAATTATTTTCAATCAGCAATTCAATTAGTGAATTCAAAATTTACGACAATTGTTCGTCATTGAAAGGACTTAATTTAATAATCCAGAATGTGAATCTTGGCATTTGGCATTATTACGATAATTGCTCGGATTGAGTAGGTCTACAGACAATCCTGACCTTGTCAATATCGCAGGCATAGAGCCATTGGTACTGATGTACTCGCTGAATGCTTCAATGCACATCAGTTGCGTCTGTATTTGGGCCAATGGATGTACCTCCAAGTGGTACTTATTACCGAGAGGTAGATACAATTAAAAAAAAAATTGCGTCATTATTCAGAGTTGTATGATTCTAAGATACAGCTGATGTATTTTACGGATGATTGCACTGCAATCATACTCCCATACTCCCATTTTATTCTTTCAATTCTCCCTCAAACCTCCTACCATTGCCCTCGTAATTATTAATCCCTCATTAACCCTCCAAATTACGTTGTTATATTTCCTCATTAAATAAAAAAAAAAATCGTATCCAATTTATTTTCAATTCCCCAATGAAATCAGTGAATCGCAAACGAAAAATGACTCTCTTTTACCTCCAAATCTCCAATAAAAAATGCCAACGTGTCAGAATACTTCTCTGTGCAATTGAAAAAATTGCAAAAATATTTACAAGTGGAGAGATTTTTTTTGAAAAAATATTTAAAAGTGGGGAAAAGTTTTTTTTTTATCACGACACAAGAAAAACCGCGAATTTCCCCTGTTGAACAATCATAAAAGAGACAACCTTGGCCTTCACATCGACCGCAGCGTCCCGACGCTACGCAGTTGCATCAGAGTGCGCTTTTGACGAACGACGGAGGCGCGGGTCATGAGGGACACTCGACTATGTACATCAACACTGAAATTGCACTGACAGACAGGTGGGCGTTACAATTCTACAGATAAAACTCGTCTCCGCGACTAAATCATGAGTCTATATCAGTCACCTTGTGAATAGAAATTTTAAATAATTAAAAAAAACCCCGGGGGGAGGGGGCGGATTTATCTCTGGCTCCAAAATGCTCTTTTTAATTTTACTTCAGAGCCAGATTTTCATTTCCCCTTCCGTCCCATCGATTGAGCGAAGCTCAATGAGATTAAATTGACAAATCCGTCCATCAAATTTGCTGATATAATGTGCAATGATATTATCGTCGGGTGGGGATAATTGAGTCGAGTGAATAATTCAATGAGCATGAATATTTAAAACGCAAAAAGATGGGGTAAAAAGTTTGAAAAGAATTTCATGCGTAATTTATTCAAATTCCATTTGAATGAGATTGCCGGAGAATAATGAGCGCGTGGAGGAGAAAAAACGACGAGGAGGAGGAAAGAAAAAAGAAGCGGTTATCAATAAAGCCTTGCCCGTGATGAGTTCAAGGTATTTGCGCGGTGAGGCCACTGTCAAGTTTACAACTGCTATTGGTTAACATTTTTTTTACTCTCTCTCTCTCTCTCGCTTGTGCATGTATTACACTCATATTCGTACACATGTAGGCATTTATGTACGTAGGGGGTTGCCTGAAATAAAAGCAAGGTCAAGTTTAACCAAGGCCGCATGCCGATAGGTGTATCGGCCCCAGTGCGACGTAATAAAACTATTCATACCCCTAGCTCTAGCAATTCACGATGTCAATGTTGACATCGGTTTTAATTCTAAATTCGCGATTTTTCTTTCATTCCCTCGTCTACCGTCAGTACAATTGTCCGAGTCTAGGAAATGTAAATCGCAAATTATCAGACTTTGAATTCCTGGATTTATTAATTTCTAGTTTCAACATTTAAAATTAAACTTGAAAAAAATCGATGGAAACTGAGGATTTCAGTCGAATTGATGGACCTACGAGTATTTTATCCTAATTAAAATTCTTGCAATTTTACTCTCGTCAAAATTATTACTTAAGATTCCCGTAAATTCTCATTTTAGCCCCTCCAATCTAATACCGTTTAAATACTTCCTAATAAAATTTCTTGAACTACTGTTTTCAATTGTAACCCACTCTTTACACTCAACAATCATGTGATACAATGTCAGTTGTATCTTCTTTTGACTCGGTAAGCCTTGAAGACCACTGGAGTATATTCTACTTGCGCGATACCAGTCAAAGTGCAAGGTCATTAACGTCACAAAGTAAAAACAAATTGTGTTACGACATGATTGAGATACTTGCGACTTAAATTTCATCAGTCATCAAGGTTTTTCCATTTTCATGCATCATAAATTTCAATTGTTAAATTTATCAATTGAAAACTATTATCAAAATCATTAAAATTACTGTCATTTTAATATTCATCAATTGAACTCATCAAAATTTTCCAATAAATTTTAATTCTTCCACTTGTCACTTGAAAATTATGATTAAAATGGCAACCTTCATAAAATTCCGTACAGTTATTGCCGAATTGGCAACAAAACCCGGATAAAGAAATTAGTGGCAGACAACGCGTGCCAAATGATTGAAAATAGAGAGGACACGTTTAATTCAATATACAGGTTCAAGGTGATCATGAAGAAAGTTACATGAATCACTGAAACTCTCTTGGCAACTTGTACCATCCACATATGTAGGACAATTAATAGGATAAAATTACTGTATTTCAAATGTTCATGTACATTCTTCAACCACTGTAATTGTCTTGTTAGATTGAGGTAACGTAGTTTACGTTTCTTTCAATTTTAGCTAATTATTTTCTACCTCTGGTTGTCTTTGCTCTGGGCTTACCACGAGGTGGTTTGCCCCCAGTTTTTTTACCCCGTCCCTTGGTCTTCTCTTTGGCCTTTGCTGCACGCAAATCCTTCTTCATTCTAGGATCAACGACTTTAAAACGTCCCTTGACACCAGCTGGTCTAGCCACTCTCTTCGTTGCACCACTTTTCTTAGCAACAACATATGTCACTTCCTTCCTCGGCTCCTTCTTCGCATTTTTATATAGCCTAAAATTTATTTAAAAAACATTTCAATGAGTAAGCCCAAGTTATTTCGTTAAAAGTATTTTTACAACCCCGCTAAATCCCCTCTAACGAGAGAAAAAAAGGCACCTCAAACTTCTCATTTGAATTCTCTGAAGTTTATGGTTTGATTAAAATCAAGGTAATACCAAGGAAAACTCAAACGCAAGTGCTCACCGAAGGGAATAATAATTAATTAACACAAGAACTTACGCTTTAACTTGTTTCGCCTTTTCTTGTTCACTGATATCAGTATTATCCATCAGCGCTTCAACTTTCTTCTTTGCCTTCTCGAGTTTCTTGAGTGCTCGCCTCTTCTTCCTTCCCTTGGCCTCGAGAACTTTCTTTATTGGTCGAACATTCAAATCCTCCACCCTCTTCTTGTACTCATCAACGAGCTCCTTCGGCACTGGTGCCTCCTTCTTCATGTGTCTCTCCTCGTCCTGGACAAACCAGTCCGGCAGATGATCGTCATTAAAAGCATACCTGTTCCACGCACCATCCACCAAGTCCCTCCTCGATTTTTTGCTCTGCACCAGAAGAGAGCCCAAAGCCAAATCCTCGTCATTGAGTTTCCTCTTCGACGACTTCATCGTGGCCTCCTTAGACACAACTTCAAATCCCTCCTTTCCCCCGACTTTCTTCCCCTTTTTTCCAGATTTCTCTTGAGACATGAACTCCTCGACATCATAATCAGAATCCGAATCCTCTTCTTTAACTTTCTTCGATTTATCAGTTTTTAATGTTTTCTTTTTAGATTCTCTCGACTCCTCCCCAACAACCTTCACCCCCTTCTTCTGGAACTCCTCCACCATCTTATCCAACTCGTAATCCTCATCAGCATCCTTCTCCAGATCCTTGAAGATGTCCTTCTCAAACCACAACTCGGCTTTATGAATCTTCTTCGCCTTCTTGTCCCTGGCGTCCAAGTCTGTGATCAGTGGATTGGACGATTCCTCCTCAAACTTCACTTTTTTCCCGAATTTCCGACTTCTTCCCTCCTCCTCCGAGTCACTCAGACCCATCCCCGACCTCTCACTATCAGAATCATCCTCCGAGTTCTCTACATCGCTCTCGTCACTCTTGTAATAAGTCCCTGAACTGTCCAGGTGGCCATTCTCCTTGTCGTACTTCAATCTCTTCGGTAGCTTAACATCGTCATCAGAGTCTGCGTCACTGTCGGCCACCACTTCTGGTGCTGAATTGGTAACACTCTCCAACTGCTCCATCGTCTTAATTTCCTTCAAAGTAAACATGTCATCCCCCTCGAGCTTCGGTCCCTCATCCCCTTTATGCACCATCTTCAGGTTCAATCGTTCGTTCAGCTTGGTCCTCTCCTTATTCACCTTCTTCTTCTTTCGTTTCAATTCCCGTGCAACTTCTGCCTTCAGCTCCTGGATCTCCTTGTCAATCTCCTCCTCCTCTTTCTCATCCTCATCCACCTCAGGCTTCTCTTCAACCTCCACTTGAACCTTCTCCTCGTCTTCAGCTTCAGACTTTCCATGGAATTCTGCGTGCAGTGCCTTCCACCAGCTCAAAATTAATCTCAAATCCTTCCTCCCCAAGACCTTAATATCCTTACAACATTCACGAATCTCAGCAGTTGTCAGCGAGTGCTTGGCAATTCTGTCGTCATCGATGACAATTTCCGAGGCATTCTGCAGACTCTCCACCCCATCTTCACTAGCGATAAAATCAGAAGCTGAAATTGTATGATGAAGTGTGTAATCATTGTCAGGATAACCCTCAGCCTTTGCCTTCTTCTTGGTCTCAGGATTGAATACATTGAGTTTGTTCTTCGGCTCGATATCCAGCTCTGAGAATACATATTTGGGATCAAAGAACTTGGGATCCAACTTGTCGGGAGCAATGTAATACTGGCATACTACGAATATCTCAGCTGATTCGTTACGTGAGGCCTGGGGTTTTGTCGCGTGTACCTTCTTAAACAGTTGCTTCAGTACCCAGATAAGTGGATGATAGTCCTTAGACCTGAAGACTTTGGTTATGAACCAGCCACCGGGTCTCAGAAATTGTGACGCCACTTTGGCTGCTGCCAGGGTGAGTACTATCTGCTGATAAGCATCATGGAGCCAGTTTTTACCGACATTTGGTGCTCCATCGTTAAGAACAATGTCAGCCTTCCAGGTTTTTAGCTCTCTTGATATTGCCACTCGGCACTTGTCTGTTGTGATGTCCTCGGTCAGGCTGATGCATCCCGGGATTTGTTTTATTGGAAACAAGTCAACACCGATTACTATTGACGAGACTGGCATGTTCTGCCTGGCGACCTGCATCCATCCTCCAGGGGCTGCGCAGAGATCTATGCATACTCGGGACTTCTGGAGGAACTCGAATTTACGATTCAGTTGGATCAACTTAAATGCAGCACGAGATCTGTATCCTGGAATTTTTATTATTTCAGTCATTGGCTCAGTGATAGCTAAATGGATACTTCATTGATCAACAATTCAGATGAATCAGCTGATGCAAAAATTCCTCAAGTACCGGATAAAATCGTCGTAAATAAAATAAAAAAATATGATGATTGCAAACTCTAGACGAGTGAAGTGCAAATATTCTGGTCCAGTCGAGAAAATGTTTCTCATGCTGTTAATTAACCCTGCAGATTTATGCTCATTAATTAAGGAAAGGGAAGAATTGAAGAAAATTGATCTCTCAATTTCCCAAGGTTTTTCATTCTAGCTAGAGGAAGAAATTATTAAAAATGAAATTACATTTGGAGTCTTTTGAGGTTGTCCCTGAGTCATTCTGATTTGTTGAAATAGTAATTACGAATTTTAACAGCAAATGTAGAGTAATTATTTACTTACCTGTCTCTTTAGCCAACTGATAAAACTTATCCTTCCTTTGCTTTCCAATTTTCGCTTTTTTACCCATTTTTTACGACGATTTATTCACAATTTTTTCAATAAACAACAGCAGTGGGTATGTGAACATAACCTCTGACTCACAAAAATGGAGGTTATGGTGTATATCCACGTGGGAAACAATCTTCACTGATAACTATCACCAGTAGGTAAGTCACTCGCATCCCTACCTTACCCACCGGAGGTTACGCCCGGTCCCGATAAGTCGTGCCCCCGATTTCTACATTACCCACCGAAGGTTACGCTCGGTCCAGATTATTATCTAGACTAGATACTGACGAAAAGATAATGCCCAAAGGCGCACGATTTAAAGTACCGGTTGTAGTCATTCGCATTGAGAAGTCAAAGTGAACATTAAAGTGTATGAAATATTACAACTTCCCCCTCTCCCCCCCAATTCAATAAATATTTGTGAGTATTCCTCGTACGTTTTTTATAAAAAATTCATAGAAAATCCCAGTTTATTAGGCAGCTTTATGGAATTTCCATTAAATTTTTTAGGAATGGTTAACAACAAATATTTTGTAAATAAAGTTGTTATAATTATTTTTTCCTATACATCTCATACTATGGACATATTTTCAATTGTTCCTCCTCCCCTGAATGTTTCCAAATTCTCCCCCAAAATTATTTTTCTTCAACAAAAAAATTAAATAAAAAAAATTGGAAAGTGTGAGTCTATAAAATTCTATAAAAAATATTTCCATAAAATAAATTGTATACATTTTTTATAATTATTATTACATTTTTAGTTCCATCAAAATTGCAAGTGATGAGAACTAGAGATGTTAATTAAATTATTTCTCGGCAGTTTATAGAAATAAAAAAAATCAGATAAATTAATTATTGAATTTTCAATTCTTTTGGCACTGAGTATTTATATCCCCCTTAAAAATTGAAATAAAGTGGCAAATTCTCGTTCTAATGTGGCCCAAAAATTTAGAATTCATGAGAGTTGGTCAAAATTGCATTCAATGTCACTGGCTAACAAAATAAAAAAATCAACTGACCCTGAAATGTCCATTTTTCCAAACAGCAATAAAATCTGTTAAAAAATACAATAAATATATAATGAAGATCATTTCCTTCTCTCCTGTTTGGTACTCCTTGAACGAGGAAAAATGGACATCGTATTTGCTTGTAATGAAATATTATCAAAGATTATTAACAAAATAAATGACCAAAAGAATTTCTCCAAACTCACCGGCGTTGGATGAAAAAAACCGCTGCGTTTTCACCTTTCGAACAATTTTATTCCTACCTTTTGCTGCTGTAGAGCTCCAACTGCTCCAACGCCAACGCCAGCTCTGGCAGTGCCTCTCCTCCAGTGGTCACTCCACACAATCACTCACAAACAAAACTGCACAATAAACTATTCACCCACCAACAAAAGCACTGAGCACACCAGAAGCACTGAATAATAAAAAAATACTGAACCGACACTGAAAAATCCCTGGCAATTAACCAAAAAACCCTCACCCCCTCCAAAACACGATAACACACTCAAGAAGTCAATAATAAAAAGTAATGATAAACCATGTCCTCATCGTTCCACTTAGACAATGAAAAATAATTCGAGTTAATTTTCTCACTCACTCGCCCCTCAATTTAATTTTCTAACCAAGTTTGGCCGGTCCCCGTGATAGCACAAGGTCATTGAGTCGGTAGAGAGAAAAAATAATCCTTTATTTGGAGCTCTCAAGCAAACCGAATACACTAACACCTCAATCCCAATTTATTTCAGTGCCCGAGGCGATAAAATTCCAGGAAAAGACTGTACTAGCTCCCAAAAAATAACATGAAGTCGTCCAACCTCCGTGCCCCCCCCCGAATTCCAGGAATTGAAACAAATGAATACGTCCATGTACCCACAAATCACATTCCACAGCCAAAAATTCAGTCCCCACTGACTTATCACACCGAGAAACAGCGGAAATAACGTCTCTTTGCAATTATTAACACTTTAACCACATTATAAACAATACAACAACACTCGTCGAAACTTGTACGGAGGTATTTGTTTTGATTTTGTCGGCGTTCGAACTCGAGTGTACCGGCTTCCCCTTCTCACTGAGGGGAACAAAGGCTCCCTACCTAAGATGGCGTCGGGCCCCAGCGAGGGGGGAGGCCGCGCAGGCGCGCTGCTCGGAGTGGGCGGCGCATGATTTGAGTGCGCAGGAAAAGCTTCCCTCCAAATTCAGTAGCCATTTTGGGCTTTGTGTCGATGGGACTAGTGATAACCCGGTGGCTCGTTCAAAGACTGAGGGTAACCGAATAGACTACCCAGGGCGACCATCGAGACGAGGTTTTCGTGTGTTATAAATGTTTACATTCGGGCTTGCTCGAGACAATGACCTGGACTGAGGATGTTTCGGGATATCAGTGTCGATTTCGGTTGGTCAGTGAGTGGATTGTCGATTGCTTTGTGTGGGACAAAGTGCAGTGAGCTTGTGGGGATTTTTGGGGATAATAAATGGTAATTTGGGGAGGATTGGGTGGTTTTCTTGATGGGGTTTGCTGGGATATCGGGATCTCCTCGTGGCTAATTAAAAAACTTGGGAAAATTGGGTTTTTTTGGAGCCTCAGGGAAGCCTCTGGGGCTTTCCAAGATTGGAGCCTTTGTCTTTGGAAAGGGGGGGAGGTGCAGTGGGGGAGAGGACTGCAGAAGGAAGCAAAGGTGAAATTGGGGGATATAATTTTTTTATTGGATTGAAATATCATCTTAGGAAGTCAACTGGGGTAGTCAAGTAGTCCAGAGTACATTCAGGGTTCTAGAGTTGATTTTCACAGGAGAATATTTTTTAGAAATTGGGACAATGGGTTCTTGTCAGATGTTGTGGAGGGATTGATGGGCTTGGACATTTTTATTGGGCTTCAAGTGACTCAATAAGACGAATGGTGATGTGTTCCAAGTGCTAGTGATGGTTTTGTGTGCTGAGAACGTCTGCTCCAAGGGCTTCACCGTGGATAACCTGCTCCAGGAGGCATTCCCAGCTGAAAAGATGGGGTAAGCTATTTGATTTATTTCAGCTGGTTGATTCCTTTGGTATTGTCATGGCTATCTTGTACTGATCAATCTCTCTTCTTATTTGTTTCAGATCAAGGTAAGTGGCACGAGAGGTGAAAACGGAGCAGTTGTTTTCATCCAACGCCGGTGAGTGATATTTTTGTAAATAAAGGGAAGGCGATCAACCGATTTTTCTCGACAAACGCGGCGGAAATATTCTTCACAGCTCGGTCTTGCTGGAAAATATTTTATTCTCCTGAACGTAACATATTCTACCGGTTTTCTATCATTTATTTTGAGCTTCCAATGATTTTCGAGTCCCAACTTGAGATTTTTTGAGTTTTTTCAATCTCACTTTGAGGCTTTGCAAAATCTCCACCTAAAGTACGTTTTTTGGGGAGTATTTGCAGACGAATAATTTTTGACTCTGTAATTTCATCCCCTCATAACGTATTTTCCTATCTTCTTATTCTTCTCTTCACTTTACGTTTGAACCAACATTCCAAATGAGCGCGGCTTCCTCCAGATAATTAATTATCTGAGCCAAATTATCTGGTGTATGGCATGTAGGCTGCGGCCTCCAACGTCTATTACTCGAACCTCTGATTCCCCACCTCCAAAGGTGCCACTCCCCCTCTCCCAATCCAAGCCAATCTCCAATGTCTTCAAGCAGCGCTGGCTGTCCTCATTGCATTCCGAATGACGCCAGCCACGACTGAACAACGCAAAAGCTTCCTCTGCTTCCCAAACCCACGAAAAGTCCAATAAAATCCCCAACACTAGGAAATGCTCAAGCATAATCGCGTCTTCAGCAGTCATTCCATCCGAAAATTGTGATAAGTGCTCGTTTAATGTGAATATCAAGAAATTGAAATGTTTGTGACCATGAGAAGTTATTCCTCCAATCTCTGACGATTTGTGATTTTTTTTTTTCCTGTGGAATTACGTAAAGTGCATTCTCATTAATCACACCAAAAGTTCATCAATTTTTACGAAAAATTCTCCAAGTGCTTCAACAAAATAAATTGGACAAGCCAAGGCCATCGCCGAAGACTATTACGATAATTATAGATCAGAATTTATCGATAATCGACAACATGTGGCAACAGGCAACAAGCGAAGCCAACAACTCAACTGGAAAGAATGCTTCCAGTGGTAAACAAACCGAGGATTCGGGAATTGTGGACTCGGGCTTTCTCTCTGGGTATATACCAGCCTCGAGTGATATCAGTGGAGACATCACTGAAGATATTGCCACTCCAGAGGTGCAGGAGCAGCCGCAGAAGGCGGTAGGAGACAGTGCAATTGAGGAATCATCAATGAGGGTTGACAGTGGAGTTGATGTTGGCCTGAGTGAGAGCCTCAGCCACTTGAGCTTGAAAAATCTCGAATTGAATCGACTTCGGAATAGAGAGAGGACAGAGAGTGTACAGCCTGAGCCCATTCTCGAGCCCATTGTCATCAAGGTTGAGGAGAGGCCGAGGGAGGAGGTGCAGCCAATTGAACCTTGGCAATTGTATTATATGCAGGATTGCGATGGGGATACGTAAGTTTAACAGGAATTTTATTCCAGAGAATGGCCTGGGGATCGACAATCAGACGAGGAATTTATTACGTTCAATCAAGGATTTTATAGGACTTTTTTTCCTTTTTACTCCAGTTCTAGTGAATTTCTAGTGAATCCAAATATTTCTTGAACATTCGTCTCTGTTAATCCCCAGAAAATTTTTCAATAATTTAATTATTTAATTTAGTGTCTACTTCTCGCCATTAGTTTATTAATCCCACTTATTATTCAATAGCCAACTTCACATTGCGATAATTCAGGGCTTCCTCGAGGCGGCTGCATTTGGCCTCATCAAAATGGCCCCCCATCCTTGTCTCCTGGACATTATTAACGACGACGGCCAGGCCCCACTGCATCTCGCAGTATTAACGAAACAACCGAGGATCGTCAGACGATTGATCCTCGGAGGAGCTGATCCCTCGTTGAGGGACGCCCGAGGTAACACAGCTCTTCATCTAGCCTGTGCAGCTAGTGATGCTGCTGCTGCCAGAGCCCTCACTGATCCACTAGCTCCCATCGAGCGCAATTACCTGGGGTTACACAAGAAAATTCCAGCTTTGCCACAGAATTTAGAACAACCCAACTATCAAGGTTCGTTATTACCAAATTGCCGTCATTTTTAATTAATTAATTCTATGGAAATCGATTTCACGATTTTTTTATTGAGATTTTTCTTTAGCTCTCATTACTTAGACGAATTTTAAGTCCAATCTACTTGGGCCCGTTTATTTAATTGATTAATTTTATTAACGATTCGGTAATTTTATTTTTCAACAATTTATTTGCACAATTAAATGGCGAATGGCGATTTTGCGACGATGGGTTTTTCCAAAGAATCGAGAAAACAATTCCGATAACACTCGAAAGATAATAAACTTGGGCCTCAATAAAGTCCATTTACCCATCAAAATTCTTTGAAAGTCATCTTGAGGTGATATAAATTCATTGCATCAAACTAAAAATTTTCATCAGCTCAGGGAATACAATCGAATGGACTTTATTGCATCGATAATCGAGTGGAATAAGTCAATGATACTGACATTAAATTTATAGCGAGTGACATGTGTTGGGAAATCCCAGGGTCTCGCTGACGAAACAACTAAATGAGAAAAATCTCACGACTAATTCCGTATTGATGAGGTTTAGGTATTAAATTGCGCACTTTGAAAGGAAAAATATTTTCATTGGGATGCCGAAGGTATTTCCTTGGTAATGAGGGTTGCATTTGAGCTATTTATGACCTATTTTCTGGGCTTCACGTGGACAATGGAATTTCCACATGGCGTCATCCATTGGGTATTACCCGGAAATAAGAATAAAATCATTATATTGAGGAGAAAGAGATGTCTGGAGTCATTAGTAATTGGGGAATACGACAATTGGGAATTATCTGGTGGTAAAAACATTGATAATGACTTTTTGATTATTATCTACCCGAAATCGAGACATCTTAGTCGATTGCCATTGTTTGCAATAGCTTAACGTGGTTAATTAATAAAAATGAGGGGATAAATTATGATGGGAAAATACAATTAATTAGGTAAAAACATTGATAATGGACTGTTTCATGATTATCGATACGAGATCAAGACATATCATTATTTAAATTGTCAGCAGGAGCTTAAGACGTTCAATTGATAAAACTCAATGACTGGACAGTATATTCTGGAGTTTTTTGATAGGAAAAAAAATTGACTCGGTTTTTTCGCGATAATCGGCAGTAAAATGTCTATTAAAAAATTATTATTTTCCAATTTTAATGTTAGGAAGTGGATTTTTTTACGGTTAATGGAAAATCCTCAGACAAAAATACTTAGTTTATTACCCGGTTTGTCCGCACTTGCTCCACACAGAAATTATAAATTCGAGAGAGATAAATAGGTCATTAGAAATTTGTTTACGAGAAAGTTCCCTGGCAATATCTGGGCTTCCCCATCCTCAAATATTGCCCATGGAAAGTTATATTTATCCAGTGTACACTGATAATAATAAGTGAAAATGGCGAGTCTTGTCTGGATGTGTGGGATTTCCCCAGACCCCCAATCGTTACCATTCTCGTCCCTACCTGAAGCCGCTCTTCCTCAATTCCAAATACATTCACTCGACCATGACTACAGTCCTCTCACTCTCTCCAATGTCCGATTGTAACGAGGAAGACAATTACAGTTTCAAGTTCCCCATTTTACCCATCCCCAGCTATTCTCATAATTTCATAAAATAAGAAAATAGATAAATAATAATTTTTTTGCCGATCTCGATTCCCTCGACGGAGAAATTCCTGAAAAAAAAAATCGCCATCTGCTGTTAATTTAGAGTAATTCGTTATAAACAATAATAATTGAATTTTCTTGATAATATTCTCGTGAGCAAAATAAATCGCTCTCGAAACAAAAATTCCCCCGATTTTCTGATAGCCGCCGAACTTTCTCTTAATTAAATTTCTCGTTGATCCGTATTCCGACAGTTTCATTGCATTAATTTAAATCAATAAGTTCCTCAGTACCCCGAGCGTTAATAAACAAATAATTGAATTAAGTTGAACTGTTCTTAAATAAAGTAAAATCGTTGGCGAGTGAAAAAAAAATCTCCTGGGACCGTTGAAGCCCCGAAAATTCCGTAAATGAATTTTTCCACTCGTTAGTATATGAATAATTACAGGTTCATTAATTCTAACAAATTAATTAATCATTGACCCGAGCAGTAGCAGAAAAAGTGCGCTAATTGCGCTCATTTGACGTGGCAGTTAGTGTTGCGATGAATTTTGTAAATACGAAGAATAAACGCTTTTCATAATAGCAACAATAGGAAGCACATGTTTTACACAGAGCAATGTGTAATGATGTCGCGTGGTAGTTGGGAAAATACGCGCAAGGCTATATCTGAACAAGGAATTTCTCGAAGCAGTCGCACAGCTGAACTGGGGTTTCCCCACGATAGAAAGAACGGCACTCGCATATTTTATACTCATTCTACCTGAGTATTAGTCCGATTTGTCGGACGATAAGCCATGGCTTTTGAGATAGATAGGAAACGTTTAAAACCCACATAATGAATTCCAAATGATGCTTTAAAGTCTCTTAACGATGATTCAACTGTCACTTTTATTATAAATTATCGCTAATTGGGTCGAGGTAAAACTTGAAAAATGTTTCGCGTCGGTTAACGAGAAAGGAAACTTTGCAATTTTTTTTACAAAAAAAAAGTCCACAGCTTTCGAAGGACATTAAAAATTGACCCCCAATTATTTTTTTATCATCTGTAATTGGGCTATAAACAATAGAATTGTCGAGACGTCTTCAAGCTCGCATAAAAAAATTAAATTGGTAATTCTTGTTAAATTAATTGCAGTCGTATCTAAAGCCTCGGTCCACAATTTGGCAAAAAAAAAAATCTGGGCTTTAAAGTGACGTCGAATAAACGCACAAATAAATATATAATAGCAACGGCTTATTACATCACACGAGCGTAGACACATGTCCGTTGTTTTTGATTATTTTTGAAATACCTGCGGGGTTATTTGCGCCTGCAGTCATCTCTGGGAAAAGCCCGACAAGAGCGTAGCCTCAAGGGGACTTCCTCGATACCATAAAGTCCATAATGACCTCTTGATTCCTTTGGTATTTCAATAAATTTTCATTGAACGAGTCGGGCCGTCGGTTGTCCAAAGACTCTTCCAGGATTTATCGGCTTAGAATCCCCCAAAAAGGCCCAATTTACATTTATCTTTTCCCCCAAACTATTGGGCATTGGATTAACTCCGCCAGTGGAGACGGAAACAACGCGGGCTAGTTTGGGACAGTGAATGCCAGGCTTTAATTTTAGAAAATCACTTTGATCGTCGCGATCCTAGTTTGGATCGCGGGAGACATGCCAAGTCTCGATCTATGATTCACGGTAGCTTCCTACTTGCATCTGTAATCACTGGAGGCATGTAGGATTTTTATTTTTTATAAATAAATGTGATAAAAATGGACAATTGACATTTATTTTTTAGTTAAAAATAGAAATAATCATGTGGGACATGTCTAGTTGATTATTTGTTATCGTGAACGATTGATTTAAGAACTTTCTGGATATTTTTCTGTATATTTCATTGGAAAAACAATTAAAACAGTCGTTACAGCAGTTGCTCAAGAAAAATCTCAATTTTACGGAGGTCTAGAGCTATTTTAATAATCTCCACTCTCTTTTTGTTTCTCCTGAAATGAAATCGTTCGTCACACGAAAGTTATGGCTGTATTTTTTTTTTGCAGGAGAAACTTGTTTACACGTGGCCGCTGCTAAGGATCAAGTCGACCTAGTTCGTCTACTGCTGAGACTGGGAGCGGATTTGGAGGCGAGGGAAGGATTATCTGGGAAAACAGCATTACATCTGGCTGTGGAGAACGGATGTAATTCAGTGGTGTCATTTTTACTCAGAGAGTGCAGACCCTGTCTAGATGCCCCAAATTATGCTGGTCTCACTGCCTATCAGATCGCAATCTGTCTAGACAGCCAAATTGCTAATGATCTCGTTAAATTTGGGGCGACACCTGAACCATTACCAGAATCTGATTCAGAGGAGAGTGAAGATTCTGATGAGGATGACGTTTACATACCAGCATTCACGAGGCTAGAATCCAGGATTGGGGTTAAAGTGTGAATTTAAACAATAATAAAAACAATTGCAGAAATATTTGGATTATGCAAGTAATTTCTGAACTACTGAAGGTGATGAGTGAATCAGATATGTCGATTTCTTATTTTATTTTATTTTATTTTGATTGAATGGGCCTCTAGAATTTCTAGAGCTTGTACAGATTTTTTTGCGATCATTGAAACTGATTAAATACGTGTTTTATTAATTTATTTGTACTCTCGCGTCGGACGATTTGTCCGGAGAACACTTATGCCGTGTATCAAGCGTACGAAATAATTTCATGGAAAATTTCCTCTCCAATTTACTGGACAATTGTGGGATATCTGAAGTACTGGCGATTAATTTCTGGCTGGGTCATTTTTAAAAACTGAATTCTATTTTTTTTATACTGCACTTCTTATTGCAATACTTTCTGCGGAATTTTTTCGGCTTTTAAAATTTTTGCCGAGAGAATTCTGCAGAAATTATTGAAGACTTTGAATATAAACAACCGAAAATTTTGATAGAATTCCCTAGCGAATTCTCTAGATTTTTCTAGGCAAATTATTTCGCGCGTCCGCATGTTTATTTTTCTTTTCTAATAATAATTATGTTGTCTCTTTCGAGCGGATGGTCTGAGATAGACTAGGGGTGTGTCATTTCGTGAAGTTTGGGGAATGATTATTGCCAATTGAAATTGTACAAACTCAATTGACCGTCTGCTGTGAGAGTTACTTTAGTTTTAGACAATAAAAATTTTCATATTTCATTCATAAATTCAAATACGTTGTGCTCGAACGTTTTTTCAATATTTTCAACCTCATCTGACATTGTACAAAATCATGATCTATGAAAATGTTATGAATCATTCATGTAATCTAATAGAATAAGAATTAAAGAATTGAAGATTGTGGAGAAAACCAAGACTTATTTTATTCTTTTTTAATTAATTAAAATCATTAGACTATTATTCACATTTTGAATATTAAATTCTCTTCTTCTTGTTCTCTTAATGAGTGATTT
>JAPYZN010001747.1:0-14706 GCA_030522865.1 Psyttalia lounsburyi | reverse complement strand
GAATATGAGGTTACAGGACGAGCCGAAGGCGAGTTCTGTAATCATATGAGGCAGAAAAGTTCTTCACAGCCTTGTGTCAAACAATATTTTTTGTCACGAAGTCCGTGGGCGGTGTTTCACGGACGCGAAGCGGCCGTGAAGTAGTGCTTCACGGACTGAGTGACAAAAACACCATTACGCACAAGTTCCATACAATATTTTATGTCATCGTGCCCGTAATCCGCGATTTAACCGAGCGAAGCGAGCTTAGAATCGCGTGATTACGGGCACCTATGGTATAATATACTCTTAAACACAAATATGAAGCTAAATTATTGCGTGTAAATTTCTGTCGTTTGTTTGTCGAAAGAATATTTGATGAACAGAATTATATTTCTTGTTAGGGTGAGAGTGAGGTGCTTCAAGAGGCACGCCCGTCCCCCTTAACTCTCCCTTTAGTTTGATATTAGCGAATGACTACTGATAAGTTCGAGCGTTTTTTCGCCGAAATAATTCCATTTTTTCGAGAAACGTACTCCCACATTTTCGGAAAATCAATGGATTTACGAAGTATTAAAATTAAATTGATTAATCAATTGATCGAGAATTTTTTTTTAATCCTTGCACAGGTTGTTGGAAAAAACGCCATCAGCGGTGGTATGTTAAGCGCTGTTACGACTATTAGAACGCTGGAGGCTGGGATCAATCCTCCTAATACGACACCTGCTACTGGAGGCATTGCATCGGAGAACACTGGCCCCAAGCCAGGACCACCGAGAAATCTCACGGTGACGGAGATTAGTAATGGGTTTTTGATTACCTGGCAGCATCCACTCGAGCGACCGCATCTTGTTCAGTACTACGATATTATTTATAAAACTGATGGGCCTTGGAAGCCACTCAACAAGGGACAGATTCGGCCTGAGGAGACCAGTTATCTGGGTAAGAAGTCATTTTTACGCGAAAATATTTCTTTACACCCCCCAAATTACTAAAAGAAATTTATTAATTTAATTTTCTTAATTAGTAATTAACAAGAAAGATAATGTTCAATTTTTCACCATCAGTTTATTTTTCCTTGCGTTTTTTTAATTACTAAAATTATTTAGCTAATCGTGAAGGTGAATCGAATGGTGTATTTTTTAAGTACTGACGTAATTGAAAAAAAATGGCACGTTCAATTCAAATTAATAAGGTAATTTGCTTCGAAATACATTTCTTCATATTTTCCATTCAAATTAAGAGATATCCCTCATATATCAATTAATATAAATTGTTAAATAACCAGAGCCATCGACCAATTTTGAAAATGAAACTTTTTCATTACAAAAAACTTTCACTTGTCACAGAAAAAAAATTCGAATAAAAAATAAAATGAACGTAAGTTTATTAATTCATTATTTTAATTGGAAAGAGCAGGTCTCGATACTGGAATTAATAATTTCGTTAGTGACTAAAAGAAACGAAACTTTTGCAGTGGAAGAAAAAATTTGACGTTCACTTCCATCGAAAATCGGCTGGGATAAGTGCTTTCCAATGCTGAATAGAAATGCCGGAATATTCTCGATTCGATAAATTTTCTCCTCGTGATTAATTAAAGGGCTCACTAAGAGGATTATCGTTAAACCATTGAATTTCTTTTTCTCTCATTCTGCAGTGAAAAATTTAGTCGGCGGAAGGACGTATTACTTCAAAGTACGCGCTCACTCGGCAACGAATTATGGAGAGGGCGACATGACGAAGTTTCCAGTACCGGCGCGAGTTAAACACAAAGCTATCACTGCCGGTGTCGTGGGTGGAATATTGTTCTTCATCGTTGCTATTATCCTCAGCATATGTGCAGTAAAAATATGCAATAAACGAAAGCGACGAAAACAGGAGAAAGGTAGGAGGAAATGGGTTAATAAATGAGAAATTGCGAGTGAAAAATTATGATTTATGAGTCAAAGGGCAGAGGTGAATTTACCTAAGTGATTATTTATTCTATTTCCGGAGACAATGTAAAAATACAATTTATGGAGAATTCTGGACAAATTTGAAATTTCCGAGTTTATAAAGTCAATTATATTTTCACTCTAACACAAAAAATCATAATTTTTCAGATGAAAATCGAAACAAGTGTGAGTTTATCGATTATTTAATCCTGCTTTTTGTCGCCGTCTTACTTCGGAAGAGTTAAAAAAACAATTATTCCTTTTTGTTGGGTAATCTTCGAAAAAAAAACCAGAGAAATTTCTGATGAAATTTGTTGATGAACAAACTACTTCCATTATCCAGTGTCTCGTTCCTTATATGTCCTCATAATTTCGCCAACAACGACAAATTGACAAATCTGAAATTTAAATAATCGCCAAACCGCCTGAAAATCGATTAAGCTTGAGGCGTTCAACTGCCAAAAACACTCAAACTAATAACTTCTCATTCGAGTAACGTTGCAAGCGGTGTTTTCAATAATAAGATTATAACGAATATTTTTCTCCTAACATTATAGAACTACTTTCAGCGTATAACATGGTAGCCTGCAGGGTCACCGACGCCCGCAACGGGGCTGGACAGGGGCCGCAGGGAACAGTGCCTTTGAAAAAGTAAGTTTCCACTTTCACGTCTCCCCACACCAATTCTAATCTACCATTAAAATATCACAATTAAAAAAAAAAGAATTACGAAACATACAGTTTGAGATGCGGAGCCCCGTCTGGGCCTCGTAATCATTGATCAAAGGGAATTGCATTTGCGGCGAGGGGGATTAAAAAAGTGAATTAGAAATGACGAAAGAGAAGTGGTGGAAATATTAAAAAAGTCCGCACTGCAGATGCAATTCTGATAATACATATGACCATATGAGCTTAGTCAGAATTTTAGTAATTAAGCCCCCGAGCAATAGGCCACCGAAGCACCACAGTAATAACGAAACCTCTCACGATCAAACTAGAATTCAATCAATTATGTGCGATGTATGAGTACTTAATTGAAGTTTATGTACGCGCATCCACGTAAACGACAGATGTTGAAGATTAAAAAATTATGGGTATTAACAGTAATTATACGTCATTCACATTATAATTCCGGCGAATTAAAACGTTTTTCCACAATTGTTCAAGAGAATTCGTCTGCTAAGTGAAATTTTAATTACTTTCATAATTTTCTACTTAACAAATGTCTACGACAATTGAAAAGCTGTTTGCGATTTTTTTCCAAACGCTTTAGTAGATTTTTCTTCCTAAGTCAATTTTAAATGTTTATAAAATAGTCGGTATTGGGGTAATGTCAATAATCATTACTGATAATTAGAATTTTTTCGGGTTTAAAGAGAATTCTCTTAAATTGAGCGAATGTTTAACTGATTTTCAAGATCTTTTGGTTTTTTTAAATTCGGTAAAAACTTGAATTTTGTCTCGACGTTTTTGATTTTTTTTCTGGGAGAGAGAATGATTTCAAAATTATTAGTATCAAACAAGTGGGCAATAACTGATTTTTTCATCTTCACATCTGCGGAAAACAGTGAGCCTTAGATACTTAGAGATTGACAGGTTTGACCGAAGCAGCAGAGGTATTTTGGACGAGGTTGGAGTGCGATGTAGTGCATTTTTTAAAAAATCATTCTTGATTGAGACAAAATCAATTTTTTTTTTTAAAACAAAAACAAACAAACCACCGATTAACAAAACTTCAACTTATTTCATGGAGAGCGGACGAAATCGATCACATGCACTGATTCTATTTTCTCACGTTCCTCGATTGCACGCAGAACGTATCCTTCGAATTGTTTAAATACCATTTTACTACACCACAGCACAGCAATTAGAGGTTCTATGTTTTTTTTTTTTTTCAACGATATGAAACAAGAAAATTAACGGTTTAACATAAATTTGGCACTGCGAACATAAAATGCAAATTATTATTTGTAAAATGGCATCCAAAAGTCCACAATACGACTGCAGTGATGCCTATTCTGGATTATTATCAATTGTAATTTTATCAACAGTTCTTTCACATTGCTTTTTCTTTTTTTGTTTCATTCATTTGTCACTTACAATCGTTGAGAATCATCATGGAGAGGAGCACTTATTTCATTCGTTGATTATTTTATTTATACAGATTTAAGTATTATTTCATTCTCCGCTGATGAAATCGATGGAAATGAAGTTTATCATTTCTCATAGCGCCAATTGGTAATTATAAAAATATAAAAATAATTTAAGTGTGCCTACATAATATCCAGAACGGGCTGGACGGTCTCTGATAATCGCTAGGATCTTGGGGTGACGGTAGTAATAAAAATTGTGTTGATGATTTTTAACAATTGATATAACATTTCGGTTAAACATCTTGAAACAATTACCATGATTTTATCCATCAATTTGTTTATGTAAAACGAATCTTTTACTCACTTATACTTAACAAAAAAATTACCAGATATTGCCAATAGTTCAATTTGTTTTGACAATCTTGAGAAGTTCGAAAGTCTTAAATTATATCACTCAAAGATCTTTCCTTTCGCCTCAATATTTACATTTTTATCCTTTAATTTTCGATTTTCCAAAGTCCCTTTTGTAACTTCCACAGTCTACCAATTCATTAGAATTACAAATTCTTTCGTAATCACGGCTGAAGGAAGCTCTCGAGAACCAGCAATTGACACACTTAGACTTGCTATCAAAAAATAAATTTTCCGTCATTTATCAAACCATTTTTTTCCGATTCCATCCACTGAAAATGTCTAAAATATTGTCCAAGGATTAAGAGTATCATACCGAAAGACCGTCTTCATTGTAAAAATAAATGCAAATAAAATCCGCAATTTTTCTTGCATAAACCCTACAAATAAGAGTCGAGTGCTCTCCTTATAATGCGCTTAATCCTTCCATTACCGATTAAGAACACGTCCACAACTTCTTGAAACTTACCTCGTAACCTCAGCCAACCCCGAGCCCCATTGGCGACGGCCACCCCCGCAGACGGAGAAAAAGAAATTGTTAAAAATCCATCAATTAACCCGGCAACCGTCTCCCCAATTACAACTGACAGTGAGAGGAACTGGGGTGATGGCTTTGGTGAGCCAGTGGATCTCTCTTCTCCCGCCCGGCGAAAGAGACTCACTGACCCCAATAAACCTAATGCATCGAAAAAGCTCCATAAAAAAAAAAAAACGAAAACACCACGTGGTGTCTCCATGTCCTCTGTATGTTCTGTAGGTCGACAAACTTAAACGCGTGCGGCGAGTCAGTGTCGACGCTGACCCGTTGCAGCCCGTTGAATCCGCAACCACAACCTCTTCATCAACCACTTCCTACGCAAGTTATCCCCGCCACTGCCACCTCGGAGCAGGTCTACGAGGCCCCCTTGAATCGTGATCGTGACCATCATGCACTCCATCTCGATAATCGAGATAACGAGAGCGTATTTATCATAGAGAGGCGGAACAGTAAGCCTAACATCCGCTAGCCACAACTACGTACCCAGAACAATCCCAGATCGACAATGAGCGTTCGATCGTTATGAAACGAAATAACGAAAAAAAAAAATGCCAATAAATAAATAGCGAACAAAAAAAAACGAAATAGCGATGGGAATCACTCAGAGAGATCATTTTAAAATATCAATTACAAAAGTCATTATCACCCAGTCTAAAGTGCTACTGTTGTTACCATTAATTACCGCTAATTATGACCGCCAACACCGTTGCTAATCACAACAGTTTCACCTGATAGAAAAAAAATATATAATAATAATAACGAAACAAAGAAATGATACAATAATTAAGAGACAACGTACATGGCTCTGCAAATGTTACAACCTGCTAGGACCTATAACTACATCCACCAACCACTATACCTACTGTCTACTATTTAGGATGATTGTCATGACTGTAGATGAGATGAGCAATACAGGCAAACAGCTAGGACTCACTAGTTCTTCCAGTCAGTACCCTTAACCTTGGCTCGGCGGCTTTTAGGGAGTACATAGATCGCTAGATCTCACCTATTGACCAATATCATTTTATCATTATCAGTCGTTAAGTCATCGAGTTCGTTATCTTTCTCCCTCATTCATTCTTTCTTCATTGGCATTAATGAGCACGACAAATGAAACGTTTCTTTAATTTTTTTTTTTGTCCAAGATGATATTCAATTGAAGTTTAAGCTTTGTATTAGGTAATGGCATGTGAAACGGTGGTAATCCAGAAAAATCATCTTCTGCGATTCCACGAGTTCTGTTTCGATTATTAATTCGTGGACAATCGGCGGATTTAATGGGAATTCATCAGACTAATGTTGCTCGTTCAATCGCAGCCGATGATTTTTTTTCCGTTTCTGAGGTATTAAATAAAAAAACTTCAAATTTATTCATCACTCTTTCTTCTTCATTTCAGTTTATTAATTTTAGACGATCAATAATTAATAACGAAATACGAAAATAATACACTAATACACCCCCTTCAACCAAACAAGTAGGTAAATTATTCTGTCCTGCACAGGCTGGTAACCAAATATTCATTGTTTTCCACTCACCCTCACCATCGACCCTCTCCAGCCCCTCTTGTTATCGTTTTATTATTCCGCTATGTTCGCATGTTACCAGCAGGTCAGTGTGCATAATTATATTTTGTCGTGCTCCACATATTTTTTACTTTCATCATTAAATTACTTTCATACAATTTGAATAATAACATTGAAGCTATCTATTTGCTCCCTAATCACCGCCTTAACGTTAATAAACATTATCAAAAAACATTCGAGTTATTTTTAGTGTTATTATTATCATTATTACCACAGTTATTTTCTCTGTGAATGTAATCGTTGTGTTACATACTTCTCTCTCCCCGATTCTTTCCTTGCTGCCGGACCCGAAGGAGGAAAAAAGGTGACGAGACACGGAGCACCAAAAATCCACGATTGCAACCACTAAAAAATTGTTCAAATTTGTTTTTTTTTTCTGGATCATTGGGGGAAAAAAAAAATATTGCATTTTAATTGGATTTCATTTTGATAAGAACAAAAAAAGAAAAGCAATCTTGATGATAACAAAATTTCAATCATTTGGGCTATCGAAAAATCCATTCACTTATCAGTTAGCCACTGTTCACCTAACTGATGTCACCTAATTCCTGATAAATCACACCCAATTACCACTGCACAGGAATGGGCATGCGCATGATCCCCCTCCTCCCCCGCCCCACCAGGCCTGCATTATTTAACTATCGTTGGTATTTAATCATCACGAGTTGATCAGTGTTTTAGTGTTTAAGTTGTCGTTAATCCTTGTTTCATTAATTTTTGTTTTTCATGTTGATGTTGAGTGTCATTTTTCATTGCCGTGATTGTTGCACGTATTTGTTATTACGGGGTAACGAAGGAGATGAAGATTGAATCGTTCGCTTGCGGTGGTCCAAGTGTATTTCATAATTTTCACATGCGCAAAGCTCGGGAGCTCGTGGATCTACGGAATAAAGTCGGACCTTTTTTATCAGCAATTTCTCCAGCTATCAAAGGGAGGGAAGGGCTTGAAGGATTACCTGACTTGTTCTTTCTCCAGGAAATGGGTGGAGTGAGTTGGGGATGATCTGATGAAGTTAAACCGGTTTAAGAAATGTTTGAAAGTACGAGGTGGATACGCCGCCATCTTAGGAACCATCGTGAACAAGATGGCGGCGGCCGAACCTATCGACCACCTCGATTTTTTAAACATTTATTAAAATTATTTATCCAGTCCAGATTACCTTCAACTCGTATCATTCAGTTCTTCGAAAAAGAACCAAATTTGCCAAAATTTTACGAGAAGTTTTTATAGACAATTTTGCAATGATTAATGTTACATAAAAAAATTAATAGACATCGGTCTGCAACTCAATAATTCTCGACACTCACGGCTTATTAAAATTCTCTCTCAAGATCACTAGCCCCCGAGGCAATAAAGCTTAACCTGTTTCAATGTTGCCTTAAGCATTTGGACGCGCCGAAAATTCTCACCAAACCAAACTTACGATTCAACCTTGGCCCTTGGTTACCCGGTAACGCCTCGCCATCATTCCCCTCAACTAATCTCTGTCTCTCCTCCAGATCTAGAAAAAGCCGAGTACCAGGTTTAACTCTCCTCCGCGAGATCCTGAACCCAGACAGTCCAGACTCCTGCAGATGTCGTCCACTCGGTAAGATCTCCCGAGCCGCTGACGGCCGTTTCGTAATCGCCGACTCCCTAATGAGTTCCGCCAACAACAGCATAATGGACGCCTCGAGTTCCGACGACGGTGGTTTTCTCCCGAAGAAGAGCCGGCTGAAGTCCTCCTGGCGGCGTCCGCTGGTCGGGACAAGTCAGCTAAGCCTGCGTTCCGACAACAGCGGCGTCTCCCTGGGCATTCCCAACCGAGCGATGGGCTACCTCAGTAATCACCTCAGCAACCTCATCAATCCCCTCGGCAAACAGCAGAAGATCTGCGCAATCGCGTCGCCGGGTTTTCTCGCGAGTTCTCCGAACAGCGGTCAAATCATCTGGACGACGAATCCCTCGCTCTATTTAACGGATCTTAGCTCGGTACGGCAGCCCTCCTCGGTGGAGCGTTCCTTTCCCGCTAACGAACTGACGCCCCCAGACTACCCCCACCTGCAGCTGAAGAGTATTCACCAGCGGTACAGTCAGGAGTTGCCTTCGTTGAAAGCGATTCACGCGGAGTCGAGGCGATTCGTTCCAGTGCAGCCCCTGGCCACATCATCTCCACCCCAACCGGGCGGCATCCGGCCGCGAGCAAGACTACCTCCCAGGCACGCAAGACACGCCAGATCAGCGCCAGAACTGGCCGCCTCTCCCGATCTACACATGACGGAAACCTCGCCTGAAAGTAGATCGAGTTCCTCGGGATTCGGGAGCAAGAATACAAGTCAAACGCAGAATCAGAGTTCAAGAAGTGGAAGCACAGTTGCCGAGTGGCGACCTCCACCCTACCGGCCACCGCCACCACCACTTCTTGGACGTTGGCTGGAGCTCCAGGATCACCAACAGATCCCCGTGAAGCTTCCTCACAGTCATGCGCACATTGCTGTTGATGTTGGCAGTGTGGATGGACACTATGAGTTTGATCCTGTGAGCTGCACCCCAACACCGACCTCGGCCTCGACGCCCACTAGGGAAGAGCGCCCGCCGGTTCATCAGATTCATACGATTCATCTGCCCCATATTCACCAGGTGCACACCACTAATACTGTCCAGGGGAGCTCGAGGTATTCCAGGGACAATATTGAGGCGAGAGTTCAGGCGATGAAGGCTGAGTTCCAGCAGTTCAGGCAGAGGCAGGCCAGGCGGCGACAGAGCGCCCACCTGGAGAGCGCTTGCTGACGGTAGATGAGGCTGGGGGGGCACGGAGGTGGTGAGTTGCGGCGGGATATGAGGAGGTTGAGGATGCGGCGAGGAAGAGTTTTGGAGTTGCTGGAGGAATGCGAGGTCTCGGATACTGATGGGTCAAGGGAGAGTTGAAGGGAATGCTGAATGATTTTGAAAACGATTTCAGGAATTGTGGAGACTCGACCCAACCATCACCACGAAAATTACGTAGCTCCCCGAATCGTGTACAAGCTACATGAGCAGACTATTGGAAAGATTACAAATAGTAAACAGTAATTAATAAGGGTTCGGACTGTGGAGCATAATTCCATCAATTTAGAATGATGTAGGCCAGATAAAGGTGGGTAAAGAACAAGCGATATCAAGAGATTGAAAATGATGAGGGAGTTGCCAGAAGAGTGTGAGGTCTCTGGTGCTGACGTGTCACATGAAAATTGAGGCGTCCGTTCTGATGTGCCCAGAATGTCAGATATATTCTTGCAAGCGAGAAAATTCCAAAGTGTCTCGATATTTTCACGTGAAATCTATCATTACTGAGATGACTCGACAGCCGATGCCATGAATTATGGAGGCTCCACTCAGTCCCCACCACTTGGTCTACGTAGCTCCCCGAATCGTATAAAGTCTTTATGATTAAACTACTGATCTAAATACCTAACCACTAATTAAAATATTAATAGCTCAAGAGGAAATAAAAAATCAATTGAAACGATACATCTGCACGATCTGCGCTATAACCGAAGAGTTCTTCATCAGTAAAAGAAAACAGTTAGCTAGAGTTGATTCGGATTTCAATCCCCCCGAGGATAAATACCCCGTCTAGACAGGGATTTGAGTTATCTCAGTAGTATTAAATGATTAATATGATAAACCAAAAACCATTAATTAACTCTGAATAATGGTAGAGCGTTTTTGCAATGCGGAAACTCATGGCAGCAGGTGAGCATGTACTCCATTTGCCAGTAAACATTGAACAAGATGGCGGACTGAATGCCGTCCTTGTCTGAACCGTGGATAAATTCACGGTTAAGTGGCGCCATTAGTTCGCTAAATAGCCAAAATACTCTCAATTGGCTTGAAAACGAGACTTATCAAAATTGATGGCACCAACAACTCATATCGAATTTGGTTATTAAGCTAGGCCATTGGGGGAGCGAAAACAATGATTCAAAACCCTCAAATTATCTCGTAATTAGGAGAGCAGTAGAAATACATGACAGCGATAAACCACTTACTCTCAAGTAACTAAAGGAAAAAATATATATATTACTTCACGGATAATTACAGCGTGTGAAGTGTTTCCGGTGGCTCAACGTTAACACTTTAGCTCGCTAAAATCAACAATTATGTAATAACACTACATAATGGCTGAAAATACACCGGAGAAGCGGAAAATCTGCTGAATAACGACTCAATGATGTATAAAAGAACGTTTTATCGAGGCGCAACGGTAAATTTAATCATAATTTAATGAATCATTGATCGGTAATCGATTGAGAGAGCAAAACACGATGACATGACTCTAATGATGTTGAAGAGCAAACAAACACAATTAAAGGTAATTAATTAATTGATGAGCAATGGACTCGAAACGTGATATTAGGCCGAAGCTTGCCTCGAGATTGCTTAAGGACTCACTCGTACTGCACTGCCTATTTAGGGTTTTGCTAGCAACCCAACATATTATCGGCACAATAATTTTTCTTAAGCAACGTAAATTAATATTATAATTAATAAATTATAAAATAATGTGTTTTAATGACAAAAAAAAACAAAAGAAAAACGATTAAGAGAATTAATAAAAACTTGAGTAATTGCATGGTCGGTCTCAGAAT
The DNA here is from genome assembly GCA_030522865.1 of Psyttalia lounsburyi. Taxonomy (NCBI): domain Eukaryota; kingdom Metazoa; phylum Arthropoda; class Insecta; order Hymenoptera; family Braconidae; genus Psyttalia; species Psyttalia lounsburyi. The sequence goes on along the minus strand of JAPYZN010001747.1, from coordinate 3,556 downwards.
TTTTTTATTTTGCGACGTTAAAACCGTCCTCGATGACGATTAATGTCGCGCGACTTGCCAATTTTAAAACGCGCCTGTCACAATCAGAATTTTTTCTCGCTCATCGTTTTTTTATTGTTTTAATGAGAAAATTCGTGGTAATTACGACTTATTTGTAACTTCCATGGCCGATAATCAGTATTTGACAATGACATTCGTCCAGGTGTTCTTGACATTTCGAGTGAATTGTCAGGAGAGGGTGGGAAAGTTTTTAATTAGCCCCGAATGCTGTTGGAATGGAGAGAGTGGGTTCTTATTATTCTTGTAGAAATTCCCTTCTTTATCGGGATTGAATGTGAAAATATCATTGGAGGTGAGAGTAATTTTTGCGAGGAGGGGAGAAGTTTAAGGGAATTTATGAATTTTAGAAATTTGTACAAAATGAAATTTAAAATAACAAATCTTGAATATTTGACCGACTAATTCACCTGAACATTGAATTTAATTTCATGCTCAATTCTCACTAGGAGCCTGAGAAATCAATTCTATTGAAATATCAGTAATCATCTATCATGAAAAACTCAATTATCTAGAATAATTGAAATGAGTAAAAAATTGAATAAACAATTCCAATCACTAGCTGCGATAAAATTCAAGACCAGCGCAAATTCTGACACTTTAATTAATGTTATAATTATTTATTCAGTAGCCCCTGACTTTCCTTCAACGATTTCCAGAGAGTTTTGTATCAAATCTCCGAAAAATCATTTCCAAATGAAAACAAAATGGGAATTCGTCCGGCAGTTCTGAATTTATAAAAAAAAACAAAAAATTAATTTAACAAATCAAGATCTCCCCTCACAATTTCCTGAACATGGAAAAATTATGAATTATAATGAGTCCACTTAAGCCCTTCATTATAATAAATCTCACCGCAAAATGAAGACCCTCTCCTTCCAATTCACACGATTTCATTTAAACGTTGAGAGGCTGACCTGCGAAATGAATGCTGTGTATTAAATGAAGATAACTATGCGCACTTCGACACGCATAAATAAATGAAACTTAATTATTCTTCAAATATCCCACCTAAACTCTCACCAAACGCATTGTAATTACAATCATTACGTGGAGTGGGTGACGAGAGTGATGATTCAAAAAATCATATTACAATAATTTAAAAAAGGACGGAAATTAACTAATCCCAATTACCCATTAATCATCGAAGAAATTTCAATTCAATCATTTTTGTAATCAATTGGAATTACTCAAACACCTCGAGTAGTCTGATCATTGAGTGTCAATTACTCTCACCACCTCCTCCTAGCATTTTAATTTCTTTTCATATAGTACAAACATTTTATTTATATTAAAAAGAAAACACTATACATATATATATAAATACGTAACAGAAAAAAAAATAAATAATGATAAAGGAAGATTAGTAAGGGTCCTACACAATTAAAAACTGTATGCTGCGATAAGCACAATGATGCAGTCAATGAAATACTGTATTATTAACTGTAAAACGGCGGAGGAAATAAAGAAAAACAAAAATATGGAAAGAATGCAAGAGCACTTGTGAAAATGGGAATGCAAGGATGAAACTACCGAGTGATGAATTAAATAATTGAGATTAATAACAATACAAAAACTGTAAACGAAGTAACGAGGCAAGTGATGAAAGAACGTGAGATAGAGAGAGCGCGCGCGAAAAAGAGAGAACGAGAGAGAGAGAGAGAGAGAGAGTGAAAAAGGGGAAAAACACAAGAGTACCAATATTCTAAAGTAATTCTAATAACTGAATTAATAATTTGATAATTAATTGATATTGTAAATCGTAACGATATAGCCTGTAGCGTATTAATCAACGAGACGACAGAAGCAGGGAAGAAAAAAAAATAATGATGATGTGTTTTTAATATGAAAAAAAAAAATGGCATTAACGACTGTTCATTGTCGATTTATTGCCAATTGCCGTTGTATCATACTTATTATTATTAAAACATAGTTAACTATAATAATATATTTGATTATTCGTATTGATGGTCCAACGTGGTCCCAATACTTTGCGTGCAATTTTAATCGTTAGTTTCCTTTTTTTTTCGTTTATTATTATTTAATTATTGATATTATTATTATTATTGTTCGGAAATTATGGAGCTTGCAAATTTGATATTAAATCTATTGACTATTCAGGTGATTGGCCGTATCTGTTGAGCGTTCCGTTTCATTGATTTATTGGTAGTTATTTAGTAGTTTAGGCTGGAAAGTATTTGGCTTGGCGCAAATTCTCGGGACAACGGTGAGAAATAAAATGGGGTGAGAAGTGAGGCTTACGACGCATACTCGATAAGGGGGGCTATAAGCCTTTTCTATTCACGTCGTTGGTCCCTACTCTGTTTAGGCAAGTAGTCTGATAAGTCAAGTGTAGATATATCATGTAGTTAGATGGAAAAAAAAGATCTCAAGGGGACACACGTGAATCGCTAAATCTTCTGGTTACCGTACCATTGTTTTCAGTTTTTCACGTTTTTTTAATTTTTGGCTGATTATTGGTTTTTTTTATTGTGAAATATAATTTTGTACTTCTGAAGGAAATTTTTGTGATTTTATTTTTTATCTGGTTTCTTTTTCGTCCGTTTAGTGTCCTGGGGGAGACAAAGATTGATTCAAGAATGATATTATCATTGTCATTTATCGGAATCGTAATTCAAAATTGAATAATGAAAGAGGAAATTCTTAAACAAGTCATGCTTTGATAAAAAAATGCATTTCAATTTAAAATTTTTTTTAAGATAAATTGTTTAGTTTACATTTGAAGGGGTTGTTATGATGTCAGTGGTCTCATTTGATAAAAAGAATTCCATTTATTGCTTTAACAAAAAATCATAATTTCTTTGAACAAATTAAATCACTTTTGCAATGCAATTTCATTACACCAGCTTTCAAACAAATTTGTTTTTTAACACTTGTTTAAGAAAATATTTTGTTCCCTCATTGTACTTCATGTCTCATGTTTACAAAATATTGCAACTGGTATTTTATGAAGCCCTGATTCTGATTTGTGTTGACCAGATTTTTTCATTGTTCAAATAAAGAAAAACGACAATGAATTAATTTGCATTTAGATAGCACCTGTCAAATTTTGAATAGATTGTCCGGAACGTTAGCGGAATAATCGGGTTATAGTCCGAGCCGAGCAGCATGATTCTTTCTGCGAATCTCATTTTTATACGGTCGAGACGATTTGGAATTCGAGGACTGCTGCGAGCCACTCGAGAAGCAGAGATTCTATCAAATATTCTTTCCAGTAATATTTTTAATACCCGTTATTAATTATTTAATTGTTCGATGACGATAAGCAATTTTTCCAATCGAATGATGAGGAATAAAATTATTTAAAATATATCTCTATTTTAAATCAGTAATTTCATTTTTTCAATTCCGTAGTTCGGAAGTTACATTACTGGTCAATTTTTCGGTAATTAGCACTTATAACGCCTCCTACCAATTTTCACTTAAAACCGAATAGATTCACCACTTAGTACCTAAACTAAGTATAATCCCCAATAAA
>JAPYZN010001746.1:0-14940 GCA_030522865.1 Psyttalia lounsburyi | reverse complement strand
TAGTGTGGGCATTTTTTTTTTTTTTTCGTTATAAATAGAATGGGGTGATTATTGGCAATTTAATTGTTGGGCTATAACATTGTTTTTATTTTTGTTTTTCCTTTTATTCAGCGACCATTTCCGGTTCTTTTGTTCCAGATAATAAGACCTTTTACTCCGTATTTTAAATATACTAAACAAAAAATTATGGCTCTCCGCTAATAATTTTTTCTTTTGTCGTTTCTGTTTTTATCTTTGTTTACATAGCACAGATAAAGAGCGAATGGGATTATTTTCGATGTTACACACACACTCTCTCTCTCTGCATGTTCACACTTGTCTTACGAATTTTTTAAAATTTCTCTTCCACTTCTAATTAATTAATCCTCTTTTTTTTTGCTTTCTTATTATTTCCCCATTGGTCAGTTTTAATAGCGAAAACTGTATTATCATCTACGATCGTACAGAAAATAAAAACGGCATTATTATCGATTGTACAATAACAGATACAGGAACATCGGTATCAAATTCACAAGAATTCTAGAATGATTTATATATATATATATTTTTCTTCATTAAATAAAATGAGGAGATGAATGCATTGATAAACTATTGTTTCGTGTAAAAAAAATTATCCTCCCTGGGTAAATGAGAGATGCAAGGGTGAGAAGGCATTATCTCCAATCCTATCCACACCAGTTATCCCCAAAGGACATCTGAGTATGTGGAAAAAACTGTTCAAAAGTGATTATCTCCTTATTACATTTAACAACAGATTCAATATGTTTCAGTATTGATTTCATCCTCTTTTTTTTTCATATACAAAGACGCACGATTATTTGAAGAAACAAACGAAACATTACTCCCGCAAAATAAAAGAGAAAAAAAAATGAACGTAATTATTATTTTCAGATACGAATATTACGGATACGCCTAAGTACGCAGTAATTAAATTATTCTCGATGCCCGAAGAAAAAAAAAATGAAAACCGTGGAAAAAGAAGAAAGAATTGTGACGAAATTTTATTTTTCTGGCTACATGGACCGAAAGTGGGCATTCTAACCTCGTTTACTGGGCGAGAAACGCTCGCTTTCGTCGATTTTGGCAGAAAAATGGTGTTCAACCCTCGGGAGGAGAATCAGACAAATTCCCCACGTGCAAAATTACGATCCGACCCGAAGGCGAGGGTCGTAAGTACCTGGGGAATTGTCTACTTTGCCTCCCTAGGTGATGAATATACTATTCTTTATACCTCGGTCGAAAGTACGTACTTTCTGCTGCGATTTTGATGCAGAAAGCCTCATTTGGCATGCCCTCTACAACAGCGGGACTAAAAACTTATTTTCTGCCTACATGGACCGAAAGTGAGCATTCTAACCTCGCCTCGGTCGGTGAGAAACGCTCGCTTTCGTCCATTTTGGCAGAAAAATCGGATGCAACTCTCGGGAGGGGAGCCAGACAAGCATTCCCCACGTGCGTACAATCCTCGCCTTCCGCACGTGAAGACGACTTGTCTACTTTTCCTCCCTAGGTAAGAAATATCCAATTCGTGTGCACATACTCAGTACATAAGACTCCCATTACATACCCTCCCTGCCATTCGCGTCGAATTCATTATCTCCCCCATAACCTCAAATTTCATTTTCCGGAAATTAGTGCTAATGTTTGTCAAAGAAACTAATTTAGAAAGTGACAATCGTTACAGAATAAAAAAAACAATGAACGAAATATCATCATCTGATGAAATGGCGGACGGAGAAGAAATTAACAGAAATTTTGAAGCGGAAGTGCAATTAATCGTGGAAGCTGACACCTTGCTAACCCAACCTATACAAAATGGAAAGAGACTAAAAATGTCTTATCAAAATCTGTGGAGAGATTGATGATCTGAGGAGATGTAGATGTATTTGATTGATGCCTGCCCCCGACCGCCAGCGCTCGCTTCGCTCGTGCCCCAACCGTCGGGGCGGGCGTCAATATATCTTTCGATGCACACATGCAATCAGTCCGTACTTTCGACCGGCTATGAAGAAAAATAGTACCCACTACACGGGCAGATAATCGTAATCCCTGAACAGCCCGTCATGATGCGCTGTACAAGAAATTCAACTTTCTGTCCTTGTAGTGTAATATACTAATTTTCATCGGCGAGATGAGATGAAAAATTTCGTTCGTAACACGTGCAAAAAATGTTTTTCGCCTCGTGGGATAATATCACTCGTCAAAAACCAGTTTTTCTGCCTACATGGACCGAAAGTGAGCATTCCAACCTCGCCTCGCTCGGTTAAAAAAGCTCACTTTCGTTCATTTTGGGAGAAAAATGGTATTCAACCCTCGGGAGGAAAATCAGACAAGCATTCCACCTGCTTACAACCCTCGCCTGCGGCTGGGGCCGTAAATTTTCACGTGAGGACGACTTGTCTACTTTTCCTGCCTAGGTGAGAAAAATTACTATTTTGCACTCGTTACGAAATATACTATTTCAGTCTTAATTAAAAGAATCGTTGCCGTCGAGAATTTATAACGTCGGAATGCCGTTAAGAACAAATAATTGTGTGAAATTTACTTTTTAACGATATTTTTTTTCCTTTTGCTCTCAAATGGTACAATGTATCTGTATTATAATAATGTACTGAAAATGATGGATGATGTTTTTGTTTCTTTTGTTTTTTTTTTTGTTTTTTTGTTGTTTTCATGTTTAATCCGTAAGATTTTTGTTTTCTTCCATCTCATTTACTTTAAATCCTTAAATTCATTATTTTTGACCTTAACGTTATTTTCCTTTTCCTTTCGTCCTTGACTAATGTTGAACTTTTGAGAGCTGTGGTATCGGCTGAATTGAAGAAAGCTCATCTAAGAGGCCCCTGCCGCTGGCTACTCCACTTGTATTTTCCTGTCCAGCCGATACAGGAGCTGGCAACGAGTTCGGTGTCTCGTTATGGACACCTGCAATGGGTGGCATTTATTTTTCTGTTGGGAGGGAGGTTTCCAGTTAATGAGCGTAATCATGAGTTGGGGTCAGTGGTTGTGACATTACCTGAGTCGCTACTCACCTACAGGCATTGAGCCTGCCATGGGAGTAGGTGAAGACGAACCGTGAGCCATGTTTAATCGACCCTGATCTTTCACTATTGGATCTGAAAGAGGAACGAATTATTTTTAATGGCGCATTGACTGATATATTTAGTAATTTCCTGTCCTCACGTGTACACTTTCGGGTTTTTACGTATTTACCCTTCCCACCCCCCGACCCCGCTGTCGCGTATTCGCCAAGGACCAAGGAAAAACCTCACCCTGAGGGGAAAGCCTTGGCCAGGTACAGTCGTCTCTGTTACGAGACTACCGCTCGGCAGTGAATCGTGAGATCCGAGTGCTACAAATTTTGACTGCCGGTGACGGGAAGCGAACCCAGGTCGTCGGCATGCCAGTCTAGCACTCTAACCGCACGGCCCCTACCGTCGGCATTGACTCATATATTTCTCGAAAATCCTAAAATCTATTGAAAAAATCATATCGAGACCACTTCAAAACTGCATTTTCTTTTCCGGCATTCGATTATTTGCAACTGCAATTAATAATCAATGAGATAATGGGAGGTGTGAGGAATTACCGATAATTAAATAAATATTTAACAATTATCTCAAGACAATTGCAGACATTAACTCACAAAAGTAAGGGTGATCCATCGCTTCTCGTGCCATTAGTCTCTCGTAGTGGTCGTAGCGCAGTAGCTTGTCAAGGAAATCAAGACTCTCTGGTGATACGAGATGCTGATTCTCCGAGTGAACAAAACGCTCCCAGCGTTTGCGTGAATGACGTCCAAGTATGTCATTGAATCTTGGATCAAGCTCAATGTGATACTTGTCGAGATACTCAAAGAGCTCCTCTGTGCCCAATACTTTAGCAATTCTCACCAATTGATCGTAATTATCGTGGCCATGAAAGAACGGTTCTTTCCTGAATATCATGCTGGCCAGCATGCAGCCAAGGGACCACATGTCCAGTGAGTAATCGTACATCTAGACAGGAAAATTACTTTAATTGGCTGGCGCAAGTGAGTAAGAGATTGATCATTTTAGGAGTACAGTCACCTCCTTCTGGTGCATTCAATTAACATTCAATGATTGGAGAATTATTTTTTTTCTAAGCGGGTCTTGGCAGCTGGGACACCTCTGCCGTCCCCAATAGATTGGATTAATTTTTACCTGATAATCAACAAGTAGCTCTGGCCCCTTGAAATACCGCGATGCAACTCGAACGTTGTACTCCTGGCCTGGATGATAAAATTCAGCTAGTCCCCAGTCGATCAAGCGTAGCTTACGATTCTCATGATCAATCATGACATTGTGCGGCTTAACATCTCTGTGCATAATTCCCATGCTGTGGCAGTAGTCCAATGCCTTAAACAAACAACAAAAAAATGGAAATCAATTGTCAACGCCTCTTGCCCAATAACTCAATAATTTTCACTCACTTTTAGTAACTCGTAGAGATAATATCTAATATCGTAATCTGTTAATGTCTGATAGAGTTGTTTGAAATCTGTATTGTTCACATGCTCGAATATCAGGGCTGGCGTTCGTGAGACTGGATCCTTGACGACAACCTGAAGTGTAATGATGTTGGTGCCACCCCGAAGATTCTCCAGAATCTTGATCTCCCTTTTGATTTTCTTCTTCTTGACCGGCTGGAAAAAATCATCAGACCATACCCAATGATTGTCAGAATGAATGACAACAGCTGTTAAATGTAATTGAGTGAATGAGAATTTACCTTCAATATTTTCACCACACACTTGTCATTATTTCCGATATTGATGGCCTCAAATACTTCGCTGTACTTTCCTCTACCCAATTTTCTCACTAATTGATAATCATCTTGTTGTCTGGACAATTCACAATTCATTTATTAATCCTGGGATTGTTTTAGCTCGAGGGGTGAAGAGAGAGGACGGGGTGTTTGTGTTGGGTTTTGACAGGGTGTCCACAGGAAAATTCCACAAAATTTTCCAGCTCTTCCAGGCTAAATTCGTTGAATTCTCCGACCGCAGAAAATACTTGTCATTCAAGGGAACTCCATGGACTCCAATGAACTCATTAATTTATCATGCCAAGATTTCATTGCAATTTCATTTTCTGCGGTCTGGAGAGGATTTTGGAAAGGGAAAATCTTCGTCAAATGGAAAGTGTCTTATGAGATAAGCATTAGGGGTGCAGTTTGGCAAACTCTTCAAGAGCATCAACAGATGATGTAAAGGAGAATGTCTTGCTAAGATTAATCAAATAATTATGTCTCAATTATTTCCGGCAATGCTAATGTTGTATTAACATTCCCTCACACATCCTTGACATTTCCAAGTCGGCAAAATTCCCAGGACACCCGTTCAATAGTCTAAGAGTTTAGAAAAATTGGAAAAAAAAAAAATGTTACTCACCCCCAGTCAACCACGTAAGACTCGTAATCCCAATACTCTCTCGCTTTATGTGAATTAATGTCTGCATAAACCCTTGATCTACTTGGTAATGCCATTATTGATGTACCGTGTTTCTTAATATCGTTAACACTATTGATTATTGGACTATTATTTCGACAATTATCTTGGAACATGTGATTACCATCTAAACGAGCATATCCGTTCATCCAGCGTCTAACGTACGACTGGTGGATCAATCCTGGGGACATAAAAAAACGTGGAGAAGGCATTTTTAGTGACAACCAGTGGTTCACGCATTAAATTCCAGTTTGTTAATGAATTTTTGGTGATTTTCACGAGGTGGAAAATGCCCATTGGAGCCATCCCCACGAGAAATACCCTCCCCCTTGTGTGTCAATCCGCGGGTGGAGATACATCAATTAATCAATTTTATCAATGGGCAATGATTTTCACTCGACATCACTGCCTCGAGTTTTTTTTGTTTTTCATGAGAAAATTATTTGACGGTTACGGGAGAAAGTCGATGGGACAATCCCCCCACTCTCTCTCGATATATTCGAAAGCAGATGAATAAAATTAATGAAGCGTGCCTGGACGACCTCGCCACTATCAAAAGCCCCTCCAGTACTCAGGCGAAATTACATTATTATCAGGCACATCCTAACCTGATCAAAAAACTAGAAGAGCACACGACTAATGGACGTGTCTTGACGTCCAGCTAAGACGATTAAAATCCTCACCAGTAAATCCAAGATTACGCACCAGAGTCTTATTCTGTTTCCCAAACTAACCAACAAATTGTCGATGCTTGAAAATTTGTCAATGAACGCTCAATCGGGCATTCTCACGACACAAAACACTGGATCATTATTAATTAGTGAATGTAAAATGGCACTAGGTGGTATTAACATGGTTTTTTTTTTCTGGCCCGTCGAGGGTTTGGATTGTTCAGTAATCAAAAGGAGAAAAAAAAATGTGAAGGAGAGAGAGAAAAAAATTAAATACGAAATAGTTTCCTTACCTGAAGCATATCGCAATCTTGTTGTATTAATTTTGAGGGTTAAATTAAAAATGCAATCTTTACAATAATTATTTTGGACTTTTGTTGGGACTGGAGAGGATTATTGTAACGCACTGGGGAATAAATCACGTAACTCTTAATATTTAGCGAGCACCCGGCTTCCTCAAAACGAACATAATCCAAGATGGAAGCCGGTGAACCGCCACATGTTCGTGGAAACTAACCCTAGGTTTTCATGTGGATGACGAATTTTGTGGAGGCCACCTCGGGGCTAGAGATGCTGGAGGGGATGAAGCCAGTGGGTGGACGGCTCGGGGGGAAAGACTGGGCCTCATTGGCTGCGCCAATGCTCCATCAGCGATCTCGGTAGGGGGAAAAATTGCAGGCAAATGACCAAGACAGTTGGCAATCGACGAACATTTGTCGTAATAATTGCAATTACTCAGGGATTATTTGTGCACAAATCCAGAGATCACTGCATGTCGGAGTGAATCAAGTAGAAAATATTGTAAAGAGAAAACGCTCGCTAATGACTTCTTGGACTAATTAATATTTTGAGATTCCAGGGAAAATTGGAGAAAGTTTCGGGCCCTGAGATATGAGGAAATGCTCACGTAGTCACGAATGAATTTGGTCATGGAGAATAGAAGATGGAATGGGACAAGACTGGAGGTGGATCTTGGAGTTCTGTTGATGGGCTTCCGGGACATTCTAGAGCTACCGATAGATGGAGCTACCGAGCCTCTCCGAGCATTGATCGGGCGGGATGAATTGTAAGGAACTCCATAAAAATCCTAATTTACGTCCCTAGGGCTGGTAAACCTTCTTTCGGGGGAAAAAAGCCTGTCAATCAGCCTCCAAAATCAAGAACTCGAGGATGGGTTCCAGCCACGACCCTCTGGGACATCATTAGAAGAATCAAAAGAATAAATTCTGGGATGCGAGCACTACTAGCGGCCACCACTGGAACTTCCCCGTTGTCCTCGATTGCGAGCCTCAACTCAGAGCCTACCACTTGGGCCTCTACCCTTCCACTCTCCATGCCACTGACTTCCTTATTTGACGAACAAATATGGCGAAGGGCAGGCTGAATCACCAGAGAGATGAATTTAGCCGCGGATGGGAATCCAAGACTCCCCATTGGTCGGATTATTCTATCAAAAGACCCAGATTCATGAAAGTTTTCCTCTTCCTTTTTTTTTTTTGGATATTATAAATATGTAGTCATATACATATATACACTGGACATTTCGTGTAAGGTAGCCATATCAACATACGTAGGCGAATTGATAGGAGTAAATGGGGGGAAACTGGTTACTTATTTACATGAAATAACATGTTTTGTGATTTGATTTTTACGTGGTCGTTGACACTCATGTTGATAGCAACATAATATAATTGCCATTTGATGTCGAGATTAATTCGGAGGGGGAATACCTGAACTGAAATCCGTTGAAAGGGGGGGTGAGCTCGAAGATGAAGACTAGTTAATTGGTTTCTATTAATTCAATCAGGACAATTGACAATTGTCAAACAACTGAAATGTTATTAACGACTGTGCTCTTCTTGGATTAATCAACAATTATTGAGATGACACGTGAAAATAACCGATTATTTACGTTTATTTTTGTCACTCGGATTATCAATTATCTCTCCACAATCAATTGTTCGTGAACTCTTCGCAGTCGCTACTGATAATTATTGTGTAAGTGTTTGTTGTTTTATTTTTCTTTTTATTATGAGTATTTCTTTGGAGTGTTGAGGAATGAAATTTGACTGTGCCTGATTATTTTATCAGTTGTTTTCACTCGATGTGTATTTATTTCGCCACCGATTATATTGTTTCGGTGTTTTTTCATTCATTCATTTAATTTTCACTTTGACGTACAGTTTTTTCCTCGAGCCATTATCGTTTGTTGCACTTGTAGCATTAAACTGGGGGACAATTTGACGATGGAATTTATCTTTACGATTGGTCTGTCATTCGTTTCAGGAAAGAATGGCCATTCGAATAACTCTAGAATGTGGCCATGTATCGATGCTGAGACCGAGAACAACTCTTGAAGGCTACACACACGATTGGGAAGTGTTTGTTCGTGGCGTTGACAATGCCGACATAAGTCAATACATCGAGAAAGGTATTTAAATAGGTGTACAAAAAATGTGTTCAATGAGTGTTAAATTGCCGGACTGAGTGACTCTGATAACTGAGAAATAACCAGAGTACGATAAACAACTGTTGAATATTCACCTAAGGAACGGGGAGGGGTGGAAGTAAAATTATCACGTGTTAATTCAATGCCTCGTGTTTTATTAATTAATTAATTTATCTATCTTTTCAACGTGGTCGACAAAACGTCTGATCCTGGAATTTTGTCATTGCAGTTGTCTTTCAACTGCACGAAACCTTTCCCAAGCCCAAGAGAACACTCAAAGACGCACCATATGTTCTGAAAGAGTCTGGATACGCTGGCTTTGTTCTACCTATTTATATTTATCTCAAGAATAAAGATGAACCGAAGAAGATAGAGATATCGTATGATCTTACGTTGTCACCGAGTGGACCGGCTATCAATAATGTTATGAGACACTCGGAAGTTATTACAAATCCTCCCGATGACTTCAGGAGGAAGTTACTCAAAGGCGGTGGAGTAAGTATTTCAAGTGATGCCTTACTTTCCTCAATTTTAACCAGTCCACTCCCTCGGATGATCAGCTGTTGATTAATATCTCGAGAGTGAGGGGAGATGGAGGATTTTTTATTAAATAATTTTGTCGTAGTTGACGTTTAGCTCTGCAGAAATGACTCTCATAAGAGTTCCACTGTCTCCCTGCGGCTCCAAGATGTCCAGTGACAACTGACCCTCCAACTAATTTTGCCAGACATTTAATTGGCGACAAAGAGATTTTCTTATTATTTTGATTATGATAGGTTATGTAGGCTTGATTTTTCATGGGTTTGGTGATGATTCTTCTTTTAATTTCAACTTGTAATTGATCTTTCAGGTATCCGTGTCGACGTCCAATGAGCCTCACGACAAGAGTGAATCAAAGGTATCAGTCCAAATGGTTGGCAAGCCAAAATTAAGTGGGGTCGAGGCGAAGAAGCATCGGCCAATGGAGCCACGATCTACCAATCAATTCGCTCACCTCTTCGGAGTGCCGATAAAAACGGGAAACAAGGTCTCTCCAGAGGCTAAGAAGCCCCAGGACAAGACCAACTACCACAAACCGCCGCCCGAAAAATCCGAGAAGCTGGAGAAGTCGAGTAAATCAAAGTCCAGTCCCCACAAGGACCCCAAGAAAGATAAAACCGAGGACACCAAGAAAGATAAGAAGGACAAAGACTCAGCGAGAGATAAAGAGAGATCAAAGGACAAAGTGAAGAGGCCCCAGAGCCCCCCCAAACCCGATTACCAAAGCCCCGTCCCCAAGAGGCCGCAGTCACCGGCCTCGAAGAAGCAGCTGAGCCCCCACGACTCGAACATTCAGAAGTCCTCGTCACCAAAAATTCGCGATAAAGACCACAAAAAGTCATTAATCGATCGTGATAAGCAGGTGGAGAAGCCGAAGGAGCCGGTGAAGGCCCCCGAGGATTTGAAAGCCGACAAGAAGAAGAAAAAACACAAGGACGAGAAGGAGTCAGAGCGAAAGGAGAAGAATCGAGAGAAGAACAAGGAGAAATCAAAGGATCCAAAGCCCGTGGAGAAGAAGTCAGAGAAGCACGAAAAGCCAGAGAAACAGGAGAAGGATAAACTCCAGGAGAATCGCCCCCAGAAGGACATCAAGAAGTCACCAAAGCCCTCGAAGGATGGCGAACGGAGTTCCTCGAAGAGCCGTCCCGAGGAGAAGCCCAAGGAGCAAAAAGTGGACAAGGAGCGGCAGAAGCATAAGCACAGGAAGAAGGACAAGAAGGAGAGGAGTGACGATAGCAGGGAGAGGGAGAAGCGAGACAAGAGGGAGAAGCAAAAGTCATATGAGAAGGATCCACCAGCAGCACCAGCTGCCAATCCTCTGTCGACCCTGCTGGCTGAGGTCCAGGACAGGGAGAGCAGTGACTCCAATTCGGGTGATGAGGAGGAGCACAAGCCAGTGGCCAGTGGTAAGAATGATCCAGAGAGCAGTAGACTTGTGCCAGATGTGAGGCTAACGAGGCCAGCGTCGCCGAGCGGATCGTCGGGGAAAGTTAAGAGTGAAAAGGTGAAGAGGGACAAGTCCAAGCCTCGGTCTGATGACAGGGACAACAGGAAGAGGAAGAGGCGGAGTGATAGCAAGGGGGACGACGATGTTCCCACGAAGAGGGAGAAGGATCCAGCCTTCTCACCACCTCTTGAGCCAGTCTCCTCGAGCCAGTCTCCAGTTGCTGCTGAAATGGCTGCTAATTATGCTAGCAATGCCAAGGAACAGGATGGGGGGCATAATAAGGAGGCCTTTGAGACTGAACAGATTGCTCCTGACTCCACCAATAATATGCTTGTGGAGTCAGAGGGGGATGAGCCTCTCGTCTTCTCTGATGATTATGTTTCACAGCTGAAGGACTTGCAGCAGAAGATCATGACTCTTCAGGATAATCAGGAGCTGCAGAGGGTGGTCCAGGTGATTGCTGCCACGGGACAGTATGAAATAACCAGGAAGACATTTGACTTTGATCTTTGCGCACTCGATCGACGAACTGTTCAACGACTGCAGGAGTTCTTCTCGGCGTCCTGACGAGTCGATGAGTAATCTATTCATTTCACAGTCCCATTTAATTTCGGCACATTTTTTATCAATGCCCTCTCAGTGGGAGGCTCCTTTTCTCTCCCACTGCCAGTCTGGCCGCCTTCTCATCCAAAAGACGATCGATGAAATTCAGTGAGAAAATAATTCCTACATCAATTTATCAAACAAAAACAGGGAAAGTGTTGAAATTTAGAATTATCAGCAAAATTTCTGCAATTCAAAGCTTGGGAATTTTCATTTCCACCTGGGGATGCAATTATTTTTTGACAAATTCTTAAATTTAGCTTTTTAAGGACCACTTTTTTTTGGCCAATCAATTGGTGCAGGACCTTTTTTTGGGAATTTAGAAGTGATATTTTGGAGCATTTTCTCTTGTCGGACTGTGGTACTGGTTTGGGGGGAAATTATTGTTTGGTAGGTTTTTTATTGTTCGGGTGGGTCGACTCTATTTATTGATGATGAGCAGTGATTCGGGGGGGAGTGAGAGGGAGTTGAGGGCTGAGTGGACACGGAAAACTTCCGGTTCGCTGGGGGGTGGGGGGGATATTCCCTTGATTTATCGGTTTCGAAGTCTCTCAAAATTCCGGAGAACCTGCCGTGGGAAATTCTCGGGGCTCTAGTGTGGAAGTTTTTCCTGGATTTTCAACTGAAATATTTATGAGTAAGTAGAACGAGGAGAGTACCTCTTACTTCACTCGATCACGAGAATTCATAGGAAATAAGTAGATTCAAATGTTATGTAAATGTTAAAACAACTTGTACATTACGTTGCGCCAAACTGAGTAGTTTAGGAATGAATTATCATTTATTTAATGCTGTCCAAGACATTGCCAAATAATTATATTTTTTTTTCCTTTTTTTTTCTTAAATTGTCATTCCTGGACATTATTTTAATGAATTAAAAATGAGTGAGTGACAAGACTTGGAAAATCTTTTCTCGGGGGTTTTTATTATCGGCCCGACAGTTTTTGAAAAATCAATTTTAAAATGGTGAGTGTAATTGTGAATTACAGGTAAATATATACTCAGCCTCGTGACTTTAATAAATTGTATATTTTGAATATATTGAAAAAAAAATCTCGTTGTTAAGTGAATTTATGTTATCGTGAGAGAATGTGTGAAATTCAAGGGAGTAGATTGTTCGTCATTAGTGCAGCATCATAGGGCATAATAAAATAATGTAATTTATTGAACAAAATATTGAGAAATTTCTCACTTAGGATAAGTACGATTATTTATCGTAATTGTGAAATGACGTTTGAAGAAAATTGAGCTTAAAATTTTACGAGTTTGATGAATAAATATATAAATTGTGGTACAGATTATTTAAACTCTCGATTAAAGAAACAGTTTTTTTTTTCTTCTTTTTAATATTGTACGAGAGAAATTGTATTCTGATAGACACAAACAAAATCGACAATTTTAATATTTAATTTGTTTTCTTTTTGAGACCTGTAACAGTATCCAAACGTTTTGTTATATAAAAATAAAAATGGTATAAAAATTGAATGTTATTTGCATTTCTCCGGGGGACCAAAATGGGGTAAATATTGACAGAGGACGAGTTGGGGGATGTGTATTCATGGAGTACTGTATTATAGATGTTTAAAGTCGAGATAAATTCAGAGATACATTGGGATTTCTCGGCCATGTGAATTTCATGCAAAAACACTCGTCTGCGATGGAATTGTTTCATTCCGGGAGGTGGGGGAATTACGAGTGGTAATTGGGAAAAAAATTCATGGAAATTCTAGGAATTTGATCAGAAAATTCCAGAGCCGGGAATATTTTGGGAAAATTTTGGGAGAATGTGTGGGGAATAATTACTTTGTTAAATGAAAAATAAGAATAATCGATACAGGAGAGACAATTTTTACTAAAAATTGGCGATTGCTTTTTGTCGTTAAAAAATTATGCCCACGTCTAGACAATTTTTAGGGACGAGTAAATAAATTTCGTTCTCCGTCTGAAATAAAAGTGGAATGAGTATACAAAATAAAATTGTTTATAATTTTTAAATAAAATATTTTCCACCAGGCCTTGTCGAAAATTCGACAGAAATGTAATTAAATTGTTTAACAAATTAACAACGAACGCAATATTTTTAGAAATTGGGTAAAAATTGAAAAAACCGTCAAATTGAAGTCAAAAGTGGATTAGCAATAAAATCCAAAACGCCAGAAATTTGCAATGTAAAAATATCGAATTAATGGCGTTACCTTTGCAGTCGTTCAGTCGCTCCGATCTATAGACATTACCCCAGTAATTAAGAAGCCCCCGAGAGTCCCCGCTGATTTACAACCGACGAACTGAAAACACAAATTCGCGAAGTGAGCACAGTCCATTATCTCCACGAGCTCGGTGGTAGCCACCGGAATTTCCATGCATACACAATGAAAGGAAAAAAATAAATAAATAAACAAATAGGAGACAACGGGGGTGGAATCAGCAGTAAAAATCTTGATGATTTTTCATTTGCATGCACAAACCGCTTATCTCCGACGTGAAAATACGAATATAAATTTTTTTTTCTCAGTCTCGTTTGTTACTTCTTCTTTTTTTTTTTTTTTCGCAGTGAATGGGACAGCCAGAATGTGGAACAACCAGAGACAGTACAAACTCTTCATCAAGCGAGCTAGCAATGCAGTAGGAGTTTGTCTCTGTGTGTTTCTGCAGTTCACGTCCTGCCGTCACGCAATTGGCTATTATCCCTTGTACACCTGATATTTCAAACTGCATTCGGACTCTGAATATTCAACTTTTCATTGTTAACGGTTGAAACGGCTAATCACAGCCTAAAGTTTCAGGCTGCAGACTATTTTTAAACTTTTTATTTTTGTATCGATTAAGGAGGAAGGGAGTGGTTTAATTACACTGGGAGAATTTTTGTTGTTAAAATTGCTGTCGCATTTGGTAATTGTCTAGCATTTTCCACATTTTAACAAAAAAATTGTGCACGTCTACACTGGTAGAAAAAAAAATTAAATCTCATGGATCGTTTACCAGTAATGTCCAGGACAGCGACACGGAATTTGAGGTGGGGATGAAAGAACCAGGGAATTTCCAGTTTCGCGGAAAATTCCGGAATATTCCCGAATTTTGAGCAGTGTAAAATGGTATATTTCGTAACAAGTGCCAAAAAATGGTTTTGGCGATAGATGATTGAAATGGAAATCAGCATATGTTCGGATAGCTCAGATGGGAAGAGCACCCGACTGGTAATCGGAAGGTTCCGATCACGAGCCGAAGGCGAGGATTATAATCACATGAGTCAGAAAAGTCTGTGGGCGGTGTTTCATGGACGCGAAGCGGCCGTGAAGTAGTGCTTTACGGACTGAGTGACAAAAATACTTTTATCGCCGAGTGACGTATTAGTATATTTCGTAACAAGTGAAAAAAATGGTTTTTGGCGAGTGGGAGGTTTATATCACGAGCCGAAGACGAGGGTTTTTTCACGAGTTACGAACATAATTTTTCATCTCAATGTGTCGGAAAAGTAACTTTTCAGTCACTCTCCGCTTCGCGTCGACTGAAAAGTTACTTTTCCGACACAGCGTGATGAAAAATATTTTTCGCCTCTGCCCCCGAAAACCGCGATCTAACCGAACGGACTGAGGTTAGAATCGCGGATTTTCGGGCGCCAGGGACGAAAAAGTACTTTTCAGTCACTCGACGCGAAGCGGAGTGAAAAGTTACTTTTCCGACACAGCGTGATGAAATAGTATATTTCGTAACAAGTGAAAAAAAATGGTTTTTGGCGAGTGGGAGGTTTATATCACGAGCC
>JAPYZN010001745.1:0-18624 GCA_030522865.1 Psyttalia lounsburyi | reverse complement strand
CAACTCTGGTATCCAGGGATGCGAGGTTCAAGCTTGGGAATACACTGGTTCGACTACCGGGACAAGCAAGGCTCAATCTTCGTGTACCAGGGCTTGGTATACCAAGACTGTGCCTAGCTTGGTCCAGTTGTCAAAGCTTGGCACGTCCCGCCTGGGAAATATTTAAGACTAAGTAATTTACTTTATCAATTTCAAACATTTTCTACTAAAATGCAGAAGATTGACACAAATTTACATTACATTTGTGTTTAAAATACCTGAAACGATCTCTGTTTTTATATCGATGAATAGGTATAGAAGAATTAAATAGAAAACATTTTCATTTCACTTTTAGCATTAAAAGTAAATTAATCTTATTTAGTTAACCAAAAGAATACACTTACAACATTTTTCCCATTATTTTTTCCGACCCGTTGTATTGCCAAGATCTCGATATCTCGATAAAAATCGAAACAACCGTATGTAATCAATTACAAGTGAACTATTATAAAACTATTCGCATTCAATATCCAATAATTAACTGTCTTTCAGCAGTCAATTCGTTTGAAAGTAAAATGTAAATGCGAGAGTTTAGAACCAGCGTCTTTATGATATCAGAGGAAAAATACGTGGAAAGAAAATTCATCACGAGGTTAATTCCGCGACCTTGCCTGGGTATCCATGGGAAGCCTGTGAAATTTACCCGGCTAATAGCCAACCTGCTACAGCTGCTGCGGAAAAGGTAAAAAGTGGATGGATAAGATGAAAAAAAAAGGGTTTTAAGTATTCTGGGACGGACGTTGCGCAAATGGCGATCGCGCGAGCGCAGGGTAAGAGCATAGAATTTTTCAATCGCAGGGGGATAGGATCGTTAGGCTACAACGGGTCGCTGTCGGCAAAGTGCACAACCACTGTATGCGCGCTTGGGACCACTCAGGTGTGACGGAATGCATACTAACGCCGGGGCCAATAGGCTAACAACTACTGGCCTTCTTGTAATTGTTCTGCGGAATCAAAAATCAAATAGTCTCCTTGCACGCAAAAAATTGTATGAAATTGATACTTCATTATTCAGTGGATAAATTTGTTTTTAAAATCTATAATATTCGATAATGGAACAATTCAATTTTAATTGATAAGTTCCAGGAATTATCAAAATTGAAATTTACTCAAAATTTCTAAACAGTCTTTCGGAAGATTCAGTCAAAAATTTCCAACAGTATAATCTCAACACTTTCTAATGACTCGTCAAAACCACTGAAATACAACCGACAAACCCATTCAATTCTCAAATCAATTCTCCACCTGACCAGCGTGAAACTACGTGATTTTCATCTGAAACACATGTGATGAGTTTCTTCATCCATGATATTCATCAGGTAGTCTACCAGATAGGGCACCAAACTCAGCTCATCCGGATTCAAGTCCAAAAATAACAGCCTGAAGTTTTCTCATGAGTGGATCCCAGAAATCGAGGCGTCTCCGTGAACGTGTTAACACGGGGTTTCCATTACTCGAAGAAGCCGAATAGGAAGGGTAGCCACCGTTACCCGCATATACGCTCTCTCCTCAAATCTAAGTCGAGATTGCTGCCGAGTTTTGCCGGAGTCTTTTCCTCTACCCACCCGCGCTTCAGATATAGACGTGATTACATACCGGGACAACCAACTCATCTGCCTCAGGGTCATAAGTCCCGTACCTGTGCGCAGAAACACATTTTCCAGCCGTGCTACCGTCTATTTTTCTGATCATTTCGATGATTGAATTTCTGCCCGACATCTTGCCAACACCCATCGACAATTCAAAACATTCAAATAATGGAGAATATTTTTTGCGCGAAAATTCCTGTAAATATAAATATACAACACTAAATGGTCAATAAAATCTGAAACTTTTCAATTGGGAAGATCCAGTTGAACAATGAAATTGAAATTCATATTTCTCGTTGATTTTTGCCTCTCTTAATATAATCACCACCTGATGAGAAATTCGAGGAAAGAAATACCACAACGTGCAACTCTCCCAGACAACAAAAAAAAAAAAATTTCAAAACGTGTTGTGAATCCCATGGATATTATGTATACAGTGTTAGGGCAATCTTTAGTTCCTTACGGCGGGGTTGGGACAAGTATACGGTGAAAATACCTCACCTCCCTAATAGTCGTCATTACTCTGACGCCTGTGGACGAACGTTTGACCCCGTGTACCGGCCACTTTGGGGCGTTAACTCTCCTCGCGAGTTATTTTTTTCCCCCGCAGAATTTCACGGAAACGCTGCGTCGTATTCCCATTACCGGAGAAAGCTCACATATATAGAAATGATGATCATAAAGAGGCATTGAGTTTAAAAAATATGTTAAATACTGTTCATTCATGAGCCCATCAGGGAGGGAAAGAAATCCCAAATGGCAAAATCCGTTACAGCTCTCGTATGGTTTGTGTGTGTATATGTGTGTGTGTCGTCTCTTTTATTCCGACGCAAGAGTCACGTGGGAAACGAGCAACTAATTACATGCCGATAGGAAAGCCCATTGGTTCTCGCGATCTCAGCTCAGAGAGGTAACTGGTAGCATTGTGCTACCTAGCCATTTGTTCGATTTACGGGAGATTGCCCCAGTGATGCTGGTGTATATGGCATTATAAAAGAAACGCTGGAATGAAACGCCCTTGTTCTGGGCTGTACTGTACCATTATGAACATCTTTACGACCGTTGTGAGATTGTATCATCTTAATTCCTTCAATGAAATCCGATTTTGTGGGGTGAGAGATTTGATCATCGCCTCGGCATTGGCAGTTGGAGAAAATTGAAATTTCATGGATGCTGACGGGAGATTTTCTGGAGAGTGATATTGAATTTGACTAGAAGAAAAAAAATCAGATTTCACTGGAACTAGGGGGAAATGTCAATTTTTTTACCGGCATGACAGTGAAATTATTGTTTAATTAATTTGTAATTAAAAAATTTTATTCTGAATTCTTCCGATTCTTAACAAATTTAACAGAAAAAGAAATTCAGTGATTGATCAATTAAGAATTATGATTATTTAAAAACATTACTTTGGTGTCTTCCTTCAAGATGAATTTTCCGACAGTGATAGCCTGAAATTTTGAGAACGAGAAGTTCAACAGTGATAATTAAAAAAATATTAAATTAATACTTTAGCGTTTCAACCAACGGGTGTGGCATATTCCCAAAGCTCCCAGCACTTCTCCGAAAAGAATTTCTCCCCTAATGCGGGTTCATTAATGCTCTTCCGGACGTGAGACCATACAACCTAAAAGAAGATCGCAACCGATTGACTCGAGTGGTACCTATCCCCGACCGGGTACTTTAAAACGTGTATACAATCCAGTGTACCCTCTCTTGTAAGATTTTCTAGAGGTCGTAGCCATCGGGGTCGTGACAGAGTCACACAGTGGTGTCGCTGTTGATCAAAGGGATACAGGAGGGGAATGCCCATTGGATTTAGAAGGGAGATGAAAAGAAAGTCAAACCAAGTGCCACTACGTATTTAAAAGCACGATGGAGTTACCCTCCATCCTGGGCGGGGTGTCTGGAGGGGGGGGGGGGGGGGGGGGGGGCGGGGGGGGCACCTGGCACTTTCTGTGGGAGAAAAGGAATCCAGCACGAGAGCATTCCGATCACATAATTTCTACAATTTTATTTTTTCTTTTGTTTGGAAAAGTCGGAGGAAGCGTTCCATTACATTGAAATTGTGTTTTTCACCTTTGATCAACCGAGTAAAATCTCTCAATTGATTTCAATTAAAAAACTTTGTAAAGTAAGTTCTCTACAACCCTGAAAATGAAAATTGAAGAACTACAAAACCCTCGAAAATATATTTCTATATGGTAAAACGGACGGGGACCACATAGAGCCCCAATAAACATTCATGTATGCAAGTTGTTGTCGGGTGTTCCTGCTACATCCCACCTACGTGACAATCGCGTGAACCTGTCACACGGAGGAGAAGAGGTTACAAGAAATTTCGTCGCCAAGAGGAAGCTGATGAATCAGAAGGGATTTTCTTATTCACCATCCGAATGAGATAAAAAGCCAGGTAATTTCGTTACAAAAGCACCCCATAAGAGAGACATTGCCTTCCCTCCTTACATTTTCAGTTTTTTCTACATTTCATTTCATATGTAAAAGTCCCGGAGGCTCATCTGGACTTGAATGCGATGTTTGGTACGTGGAAAAAAAAGAAGTTGGGGCGTGATACTGAATCAAGACGTGCTGTAATAAAGGATGCTGGTGATGCTCAAAAGGAGCGTGGGACAGTGACTTAAAAATTTCTCAAGTAACTTTAACCTGTTGAACAATAGCGTGAGGAAAAGAACTAGGGAAGAGATGACCCGCGTAAGAGGTAAGAAAATGAGAGCTCTTCAACATTGCACAGACGATATATGGAAACCTGACCTCCTGTCTTTTTTTCACCCAATTTAACTGGGCAGAGGGTTGCATTAAACCGCAAGCATTATCGGTGAACATCAAAGGGAGTGCACCGAGACAATAAAACATGAAATAGATAGGCTACTGGGAGACTACAACGCTGGAAGATGGAGATAAAATAAAAAAATATTTTGCAGATGGAAGAAAGCGTGCACTCACCCGGTTCACAGTAATCCGATGGTGGGCTTTTCTCGGGATCTTTTTAGATGGTGGTACTGGACAATCCCACGGTTTTTCAAATTCAGTCCTATCCAAATACAGGTGAAATGGAGGGTGGTTGGTATGGATGAGAAAAGATTCGGTTTTTTTAGAACTGGAGTATTTTTAGGAACCGGTCGGAATAGTTTGACAGCTGATCAAAGTAGATGTTGAAGAATTAGATCACGACTGTGCTAGGTACATCATTTTGTTATTGTTGACGATTTTTGTTACACTTCGCTATGCTACACCAAACTTTCGCATTATCCTATAATACGAAAAAATTAAAATTCACTTGACCCGAAATGACTGTCCCATGTTCAGTTGTAAAAATGTCTCACAAGCCATATCTCACACACTTTTATGTCACATTCCCCGAAGAATATTCATTATAAAATCGACAAAAGTCATGACTCTGCTAAATTATGAAGTAGTCACTTTAATATATCAATGCGCCATTTGAATGGTGGTACAATGTCAAATTGTCGATAAATGTACTACGCTCATACGCAACGATTTCGTAGTATACAACATCTATTGGCGAATCATGCGCTTCCTTGAGTCCATCAACACTGACATTTGTCAGTTCATACTGTGTAACATCACGCAGAATAATAAAAGGCCCTCACTTTCGCTACCTCCCATGTGCCGAGAAATTGCACAAGCTATGAAGAGGGATAATGTAAATAATCCCGTGATGGGCACTCGAGGCGCGTTTTAAATGATAATTACGCCTATTCACTTGTAATTGGTGTCTCAGAGCCATTAGACTGAGGACGGAGTCGGGCATTTTGAATTTTAAAATTAAAAGTGTTATTTGAATTTAATGTGAGCAAGAATAGAGCGGAAATGCAGGGCTTCTGTTCCTTAAGCCCGAGTCCGCTTATGAATCGGTAGGACTTCCATTGGGCCTGGCAGGTAACACACAATGAGACTAATCCTAAAAATTAATTCTCCATCTTGTGTGCCAGGTGTTGATCGAATGAGGATGCTCGTTACCTGTTTCATAGCGTCTTGGAGCTGACATATGTATGCATGTGCGGTTATCAACTTCCAAGATTGGGATAGAAAAGTAATTAAAACAAGCGTGACGAGGACTAAATGCTTCCGGTCGCAGCCGGAAAGCTTTGGTCATTGAAAAAAAAATCAGGCGTAACCCTTTTTTCTGACAGGAAGAGAAAAAGTTGAGTTGGGAGAAACATTAATTTTTTTTAATGCGTAGTTCCTTTTCCAGTGTATATTAATACATCAGTCATTGGAGAGAAAAATGTCTTGCGACTGGAAATGTTTTTTGTGGGTGTGAATATTATATTCACTAGATTTTTTGTGAAAAAAAAATTCAAGGCCTGAAAATTCATTCAGCATCTTCTTCACACGTGTCACGTGAGGATTGCACACGAGTGTATATTATAGTGAAAACAGTGAGGGTCAACCTCGTCGACTTGATGTTCCACGGGCTACGCGAATTCCTGACCCCGGGGTTCAGGTACACACAGGACGAATATAAGACGAGCCTTGTATATGAGGAAGAGAGGAGAAAAAAAATCCCAGTGAGCGGTTGTCGAGAGGAGTCGAGGGGAGAAAGAATACCGAAAGAAGAGAGAGTGAGTTGTGCGGGTCCTCCGTTCGAAGAGCGAACGAAAACCGCATTCCAATCCGTACGAATTCCGTGGAGATGCATATATCGACTCTGTGAGAGAGTAGTCTATCCCCAAAATTCAAATTGCAATTTCATTCGGATATAATCCTCGTGCAATTGCCATCCAAGCATTTCTACAGTGACTTTTTACCTCAAATGCAGCTGTAGTATTTTGTTCTAAATACCTCATCCATTTTTTTTTAAGTATTCAATTTTTTGCCTTCTACTTTTTTCGCTCTCTTTCTTCAAAGTATTCGATTTTGCTGCCAACTGAAAGCATTGGAATTGTTTGATTTTTGGATTCTCCAATTTTGCCTGGCAATGATGAACCTTCTGAAACGTAAAAATACTAAGTTTGACAGTCATGTGTCCGTATGCAAATGGTCAACTGGGTCCACTTGATGGTCAACCTTTAGAAACAAACAAATTCCAAAAAATTTAGGAAGCTATAAGCAGTAATGTGAACTACATCTGTACGCAATTTCATCCCGATTGGTCCAGTCGTATTCAAGATATAGGTGGTTGCTTCTGAAAAGTTTTTAGCAAATATCTCGAAAACTATCCAATCGATTTCACCTTTTTTTTTCAAAATATTTTTCTCAATGTGTACTATCTAGATCGGTCACAATATAAGTATAAATTTTCAGTAAAATTTCGAGATATTTCGATTTCTCTGCTTTTCGAAAACATTCTTTGGGCGCCCTCTCGGTTTTTTATACGTCAACTTAAAATTTTACATAAAGTTTACTCTCATAATTACGATGTTTGGTATTGAAGATGGGCTAAATTCAACGAGTATAGTTTAGGAGATATTCAACTTGATATTTACAACGATTTTCTTCAATATTTCAACAACTACTCAACCGAATCAATTTTTTTTTTTTTTTTGCGTTTTTTTGTTCATTCAAAAGAGATAAAAGTCCTTCTAATTCTTCTAGCCTTGTAAAAATCATAATTCTTGCTATTGACATTGAGCTCAACCGCAAGAGTAATTTTCGATATATTCGACCTTCTTTGAAACCATTTCATGTGCAAAAGCTCAAAACCGCAGTCGATTTCAATCCTTTTTTTTTCTTCTTTGGGTGTCTAAATAGTCTGAATTCGATGTTTGGTTTAGGAGATATTCAAGAGTTACAGGACATTTGAGTTGACATAAACAAGCTACCCAAAGTTAAGAAAATTCTTTGAATTCTCTGAATTTGAAATTTTAATTGAATTTTAAGACTTTAAGTGAACCAATTCCCATTCTTGAAAATGATCTTCATTTGTTGAATATGTGTGGAATCATTAAAATGAGTATATGTGTATATGTGTTAAGACGTTTAAAAAAAGACTGAATGGATTTTTAGATTGAGAAAAGTCGTTATGCAATAGGATATTTTCAGAGTGTGTTTGAATGGAGCGTGAAAGAAAAGTGTGTATGTTGTGTGACAGTTTTATTACAATCAAGTTTAGGTTTAGAGAGTATTTTTTCTATATTTCGAGGAAGGCCTGTAAGAACAATGTGGGTATTCTTCTTGAAGAGAAAACGCCTTGTATGTCAAGAAGAAAAAATGTTCGGAAATAAATGAAAACTAGCGTGTTTGCCTAGAAAAATTAAGTTAGTTGTAATCGGACGGTTGTTGCTAGCGGAACGAGTAGAACTCTACTAGCAATGTATTTTTGGTGTTTCTTTTCAATATAAAATATATTTTTTCATTATTCCTTAAACCTAAAAGATATATTGAGTGCTTGAATCATTATGATCCTACATATCTGGAAGAATAATTTCCATCTATTCGGAAGCCTGCTACCAATGGGATTGATAGCTATAAAAAAAAAAAAAAAACGATTGACAGCCCAAAAACAGTTCCACCCACGACGACAACCCCTATTTGTTTTTTATTTAATATTTCACTTTGTCTAAAAATCAAACAAAAAATATTGATGATAAGATGATTATTATTATTGTTTATTATTTAATAAAATGATTATCTTTCGATTTGAGGATAATAAAATATGATTACGAGAATCATTTTGTTCGTAAAAATAAATCGATTCGGAAGCCTGCATCAGCCCATACTTTCTACCCCGATCCTATCATACGCTTGTGACATTCAGAAGCTAAATTCAATTTCATTTCACATATCGAAATTCTATTTACCAATCATCATATACACATGACATTCATATTCAAATGTTACTTCAATTTATCAAAATATTCAATCAATTCCTCATTCTTCATGCCTCGATGAACAAAACAAAAATTGAAGAATCAGAAACTCACATATGTATACGCAACTGTGGGAAAGCCTCACGATGATTCTTCGCAGGGGTTGCTTCAGATCGTCGTTCACTAAAGTATTAACTAAAACTGAGAGTATGTTTATAGTTGTCAGTGTTTTACCATCGCCTACTGAATATTTGAAGAAACAAATTCATTAGCACTTTGTAGTTGCCATAACACATTTGACTGTTATCAGGAACTCCCCCCTTGACCGCAGTTTGGTCACGTTTTTCTATTCATAAATGTTCGCGTAAATCAGTTGAAGGTGAACTATGAAAGAATAATAGTCTGCGATTATTGTTAACACTAGAGCATTTTATAACAAATATTCATTTTGTCGATATAACTAAGGCAAGTGGAAAAATTAACCAACTATTTTTTATGTATGACGAATTACTTTTTGATTTATCAATAATTCTTATTCTTGGAATAGTTAACTTATTCATCAACTATTAGTTGAAAATTGGAGGTCACCCGTCCTCCGCATAATTATGATAAAGTATGTAAAATATGAGTGAAAATGATAAGAAAATTTATTTATCCTCCTGGCTATTGAGAACAGGAAAAGAACGAGATAAATGAAAAAGGTTTAATGTCTGGGAGAATTTTCCCCACTGACTCCAATAAAGCCGATACAGCCTCCATCCCAGAACGTCTCTCTTACATTTCACCTTTTCGGCCTGATCGTGATTATATTATGCGCCATATCATATATATATACGTAAAACTGTGTACATTGAATGATTTTAATATGTATTTGTATCGTAAACGTGAACACGATTAACCGTGAGGGAGATATGGTGAGGCAAACATTCACCTTCGACTTCTGGGATGCCGGTGTCCCCTCCGTGTGAACTCCTCTTCCCAGGTTTGAATGCAATACAGGTGGCCCATGATCAACTCGAGTTGAGGGCTAGGCGAAAGTGACATTGTCACACGGGTTTGGGGAGTTTTTACACTGTTGTCTGGTGAGAGACAAATGTATGCACTTCATGATGAGGGATTGGACGGAGGCTAAGAGGGGATTTTCTTTCAATGGCATGCTTTATTTTAAAGATAATTTCATGTTGGATTTCTGTACAGAATTTCATGCTGAAATGTCGTGTAGAATTTGACGCAAAAATTGAATGTTGAAAATTAAACGTTGAGATTTTGGACATAATTCTACGGTGCAATTTCACACTCCACATGAAAATTGATATCCTCCAAAATGGACACCACCTCATCCAAGATTTATGTTCAAATAAATACATATGACACCACAATCTGACATAATGATCCGATTAAAGAGGTCATTATATGTAAATCTAACCCACGGGACACAGTGCACAAATACACATGCTATTCCCAACAGGGAGTCATGTGAACGAAGGTGCACTGGCCAGTTTAGCTTCATTGCGAGAGTGCGCACGGTGCCTCATCCCGGAGTCTTAATATAATAATATACACGGCAGCATATTATGGCAGGACGTGATTATATGGCGGGCAAAAAACGTAACAAGGTAATATACCGGTGGGATCCACCATTGGAGCGTGTATGCTGTTGGTACCCCAATGGGTGGCTCTCGTTGAGTTTCGTACGTATGCTGATGGCCCAACGGTGTTATATGTTTTTCTTTATTATTCATTCTGCCTCGTCTTCCTTGATTCACTGGCTTGCCGGGACAACGGACTACGGCCGAGAGGTCATACATCGCCTTTTTTCGCGTTCATTAAGACCAAAGGGTTATTAAGAAATTTTTTGAGAGATGAAGTACATTATTCTTCAATATTCCATTCCCTGGGGGAGTAATGGGCAATTGTTTTTGTTTCAAGTCATGGGAGAATTCGAAGGGAAGGAAGAGTCCTTGAAAGGATTTTCGGGAAATTTGAAGCTGAATGTAGAGGATATAACAAGCATGGGGAAACGTAAAGCAATCAACCACTTATTTATGCAAAGATTTATAACATGTATGATGCTGAAAAATTTTATTTTTTCATGCTTAAATACTACTAAATAATCTCCGAGAATTTCCTGAAAAATTGTCGTCAATAGAATTTGATATATTTCATGATTTTAGTAGGTGAGAAGAGTAAAAAATAAAGTAATACCGTTTTGTGCTCGAAGAATAGTAAAAATATTTTATGTTCACGATTCCACAAATCCAAACCGAAATTTGTGATTTGTGATCTCCACATTATCTCTCGACGAAAAATCCACGCAAAATTTTGACTTACGCCCGGAAAGTGACTCGTCAATTTTCTTGAATACAAGTATTTTGTGTGAAAATGCCTTCAGCCTTATGAGTCTTGTGACGCTGAAAGCATGGAAATTTGTAGTATGAAGAGTATTGGGGACAGGATATAGTAGTATCAATGGATCCAGTGGAGTTGAGTATTTCCCATGCTAACCAGTGACCGCAAGGTGGCCCGCAGTCACTAAACTAAAAATATTGTGTATTCACACCCCCCTCTTTTTCCCAGCCTCTCATTTAGACTCCCATGGGGTTACCTCTCTGAGGATCAGCACCTGCCATAGCTGGAAGCCACCTTTGCTTCCTCCGAACACTGAACCTTGTGAAAATCTCTGCTCAGTTCCTCCCGTCGTTCGGTATTGAGAAAAAATATCCCGGTGATGAACAGCTGAGGGGGGAACCAGTCGGATGGGATGAAGAGGGGCTAATTAATTTGTGAGGTGGGGTTTGGATAATCCATGTTTGTAGACTGCCATCGATCTTTTACCACTTTCCCACGTAAACGAATTTATACCGTGACTGGTCTAATCACCATGCCGCAGGAGTGGAGTAAGATTGAAGTCTCACCGAACTGTGTGTAACGACGAACTCGAGTGATCACTGAGAGGAGATTACTCGTGCGGATGGGAGTGTAGAAAATTCACGGGAGACATTTTACTGGGTGAAGTGCGCGAGATAAGGGACTGAAAAAGTTGAGATTTCTCAGGCAATTCTTAGTCTTTGAGGAATTGATAACGTTTCAATAGATTTATGTCAAAATTCTTCTGGATGACTCTTGAAAATGTTCCATATATTATATTTATACTGATATTTCGAAGTATTTTCTCATCAAAAATTAGTACTTCAATTATTACATAAAAATTTAGCGAAATGTGACATTAAATGGTATTTACGGGGAAAGAATTTCCATTCACTTTCAAGGGATACATGCCATTTTTTAAGCTTCAGTCAAACTTAAATGAGATAAAAATGTTCAGAAGTATATGAGAAAAAGTTGAAGATAAAATTTTTAACATCGTACAACCTTCATCGTACATTTTTTTTTTCAAACATTTGTTCTCCCTTCGTCGTTTTTGTTGTCAAATCGAAACATTCCACGAAAATACCACAGTGTCAAGATATTTCTCAGTTGATCCTGGCATATAACATGTCTTGTCCCCAGTCGACAACCCCGCTAACTTGCATTTTATCGACGTCACATCGGGCCTCATCGATTCACCTCAGATTTATAGCGGTAACATGTTAAACCAATAGTGGCTCCAGTACAAACACAATTTATTTGAAAAAGGAGGGCTCATGCAAAACGGGGTCTAAACCGACACGTACCGACGTATCACGCTTCAACTGAGTCAAAGCTTGTATGCAGAAGACAAGATAGAATCTAACTACGACTTCTCGTGGGGGTATCAGCTAATCCCTCTACCACTACCGCTCCACCTTTCGTTAAAACGACATTGCGGTGTGGACCACCAGCGACGATAATTATTGTCGTTACGTATTGGCTGGTTATTTGCATGGACGAGTACACTGTCTCAGACGGATGGAAAGGAATATCTTGATTTCGATTCCCGGGTAGAGCGAATAATTCACTCAGTTCGGTGAGAAAATTGGTTTCACAATTTTTATGGCTGTTCGGGCAAATGATAAAACGCTCGCCGTGATTTTTAACCCCCTCATGAGACCTCGGATGGAGTGAGATTATTCAATGTAATTTATCAATGAGAATTTATTCAAATGCATGCCCTTTTCAATATTTTTGCTATTCGTGGAAACATTGATACCAAATTTTTAGATGAATTTCTCTGATACAACTCTGTTTTGGACTTTCATGCTGGAATTAGAGGTTAAAAATGAATGCTAGAATTGTTGGATTTTTATGCTGAAATTTATGCAGTACTTCATATTAGAATTTCACGCTGGAATGTCATGTTAGAATGGCATGCTGAAATTTTCCACTGGAAATTCAACATCAATTTTTCGGCACCCTCTGGCCGATAAATATTCCAAATTTAATTGTAACTATCTTTTCATACATTGGTAACTCTCAATGAATTAACAAAAAAAATTCACCCGCGAATCAATCTTTGAAGCTATGGTTTCCCTTTTTCTGACTCTCAATCTAATAATTGATGAGGATCAGAAACATGTAACTAAAGACACGAATCTTCCCATGTGGCGCCGGAATATCATCCAGAAAAGAGCCCGCATTAAGACCCACCAATGACTGGGGATCTATATCACCAGCAAAATGTAACTTCGTATGTCTCAAGTTCTCACGGGGTTACGTGAAAGCGATTCACTTCGACCAACGAGAGCGCTCCTTTTCCAAAGCCACACGACCAAACTTGTGGATATATGCACGTGTTCGTAAGTGTTCAACTCCCTGTTTGGCTTGAAAACCACCGAGGCACTATAGTATTTCTCTGTACATTTACTTTCTCCCGTCTTTCCCTGTTGTATTCAGAAAACACTGTACTACACGTATTTAAAAGCCCATGAGGAATTTACAAGGAATTAAAAATTGTGAAAATAGTGTTTGCCGGTTGACCTCGTATAGAGTAGGATGAATGATTCTCAACGCTTGTTTAAATAATTTTCCAGTGGAACTCATTTGTTACCTGTTTGATGAATCGAGAAGAGATTAGGTTCTGCTAGGGGATGAATTACGAATGAAAAATGATACAGTTCGTCTGATAACCTCAGGTTAATGAATTTTAAATGAAAGCAAACCAACGTTATTTGGTTTAAAAAAATTGGAATAACTGACCACTCATATTTTTTAAATTTTTTACTGAATCTTTATTTTTCCTCAAGATGAATTCTAGTTCTTCTAAGAGTCACGGAAATTCTAATGTGATTTATTATTTAAATCAAGATCGGAATTTTTTTCTTCATTTTTTCTGCAGACAAAAATCTATTAAGTTTATTTTTAAAAATTGCTATTATTTTTAACGATTTCACTAAAGATTTCAAATGAACTTTCCCATTTCTCTTGTTAACATTCGCAACTTCCGGCTATAAAAATTAATTGAGAATATTTTAAAATTGTTTTACTGACATTGAAATTCAATGCAATGAGGATAAAAAATAATTCTCGTCTGCAATCCTGGGAAACTGAGGCATCGGCCGCATATCACGCTCGATAGAATCCCAGGACGTGTTAGAAAATATCCATTTGGATGCATCGGATGAAAATAAAAAAGGAGGCTTTCAGCCAGTGTAAAAGCCTGTCTCGGGCGCGCATATACAGGTGAAACACGAGAACCTTCGGGAGATGAAGGCGCCGAACCGCTCACTTGTTCCGGTGTCTGTGGGAAACATACCCCCTCGAGAAAGCAATTTTTGCATACATTAATCTATTTTACTGACGAAAGAGGATGAAACCTTTTTTTGTTGGTTGTATACGGGACACAGAAAGGGTCTCCGAAAAGCGTTTTGCTACCTGTCGGATGAATGGAAATCGGATACCTACCTGTTACTACTCTATGGGAAGATTTTTCCCTCACGAGGTACCACAAGGTTTCAGTTTTATTCTTTCATCGAAGTTCAAGGAAATATTCTCATTCATGAGAAAAAAAATCATATTGTTCAATGGGTGGAAGAATTTCCTTTTAATACTCTCGAGTGACAGCTTCCTTTAGAATTTAAATGCATTATTTTCTTGTTTGAGAAGTTCATAATAAAATTCTGCTTGTGGACTTGGAAAAATATGAGTTACACTGTGAAAATTATTGTTTTATCAGCATTTCATTTCTGATATTATTCTGTTGTAATTCACGTGAAATTCAGGGAAACATTTTGAGCTAATGCAATTTATTTGAAACACACAGTTGAAAAATACCATCGGAATCCTCTTTTTTTTAATACA
This sequence comes from Psyttalia lounsburyi, assembly GCA_030522865.1. Classification (NCBI taxonomy): domain Eukaryota; kingdom Metazoa; phylum Arthropoda; class Insecta; order Hymenoptera; family Braconidae; genus Psyttalia; species Psyttalia lounsburyi. Next base: position 3,986 of record JAPYZN010001745.1, on the reverse strand, counting down.
TTTTTTTACCATGAAACAATCGTTTTTCTTTAAATTCGAAAACTGAAAAAAAATTACAATTGAGAAAAAAAGACTTCACGCTATTGATTTATTGGCGAGCAATAAAGAGACACTTTGGAAAAAAAATAAAAAAATTGAAATTTCACGGACCACATTTTCCTATTACTATATTTGTCGTAGTCTTTTTTTTATTCGACCCGTTTCGGACCTCATAAATAACTTTCCGATAGTTTCGAGTGGCAGAGTGAAGCCTTCCAAAAACTCAAAAAGGGGTGGGGGTAGTTTACTCCCATCTTTATGGGATCTTGGCCAAATGAACGCCTAACGATCGTGCTCAAATGCACTTTGATCCCATAACGGCTCTGGCCGAGAGCTTGAACGACAAAAATTCAAAATGAGTAGCATATTACCACTTTTAACCTTTTTCCTGGAAAAACTCGAAGAGGGGGTGAGGAGAATTTACTCCCATATTCATAATTGTATTGTTGACTTAGAGACGGTTTATTCATTACCACCACATTGGCCTCGATCGCACTGACCATACGCGCGGGATGGTGAGTGGGAGAATTTGAAAATTTACCGCTTTAAAAAAAAACTCAGGAGGGGGTGGAGGTGATGATCTCCTGACCTAATGAGATCTTCACCTAGTGGATGCCCATCGATTAGCGATCCGAATCACTTCGATTGCATGACGCGTTGGGCTCCGAATGTGAACGAAAAACATGACTATACATACACACAGATACACACACACACACACATGTTTTGAAAAACTATCGGGGAGAATCTCTTGGTCAAGAAACGTCGACATTTCATGAAATTAGCGATTTTCATTTTCGGGGTGTCAACAATAACTCCCTAGTGCGAAGTAAAAAATGGAGCATGTCATCATTTTTCCACAATTAACTCCAGCAACAGCTTCCTTTCACATATCAAATTCCCTGAATATTTCAATATTAATTTTAACCTCACGCAAAACTTTTTATCAACTCGAAATGTTACTGGGTTAATTTGATATCCAAGTAGATTAAGATGACAATTAATAAATTAAATTATTCCTGGGAGGCTGATTAAAACCCGGGGGGAGAAATGTTTTTTTCTTCATTTCTGTGAATTCCTCCCCGAGCACATGCGGATAAATCGGACATAGTCCGATGTAAATCCGTGGGGGGACTAGTGCAAAGTGTTGGCCGAGGTCAAAAGATAAAAAATTGTGCGGCCCTCGACTCGCGCCTTTAACGTGATAATTTCGCATACCAACACCTGCCGGCCCTGGCCCTCGTTCGACCGCGAAAGAGAGCTTGGCATGCCACCGTTGATCGTATCGGTAACGCGCAGTGTGCGCGCTCGTAGCCCCTTTCCCCCCGCTCCCGCCCTCCTGGGATTGCATATCCTGGGATTGCATATACCATAACACTTGTGCTGGAGAACCAGACAGACACCGTGAAAGATTATAAACCGGGATTTATGTTAATTCCAGGAATTGAGGGTGTCCATGATGCGCTTTTATCCCCTTCGATTTCTTTATAGTCACTTCTTTATTTCGTTTTTTCAGTGGTGTATAATCAAGGAATTCTTGAGGGCGGGACGGGGGGGGGCGGAGGGGGAAATATACGGTAAGCCGGTAAAGGAACCTAGGAAAAGCCTTTGATTTAACATTTAAGCGTATTCGAGTGGTTTCTACAGTTTTGCGAGCGAATACACATTAAAAAAAAAAAATTAGTGAATTGGACGGCGGCCATTCACAGTTTTTATCAATTTCTCCATATAATTTTGAATTTTCAATGTCGAACATTCCTCAAAATTTACGTACACATACAATGTAATTAATTTTTTAAATCCTGTAATTTGCAATCGCTTTGAAAATTCAGCATTTGAATATTAAAACTAAATAATTCCATAGAACTTATCAAAACATAATACAATTATTTTCAATAAAATTCCCCTCTATGTTCACTAAATGATTCGTCACAAAATCCAGAGGGAAACTTAAATGCGTATTTTCCCACAAGCTGCGCAGCACACTAACATCTCAAATGCTCAAATGGTGGCAAATGTCCTCCTGTACCAGGAACATGACCAAAGTCGACCCACTCGCGTACACAATCACAATCAGGCGTTCTTTATTTAATGGCATTTCCGAGACAATGTGTATGCATCGGCCATTTTACCCCAACGTTAAAAAGACCTTCCTATGAACACTTGTATACCTGGGCATATAGCGCATTGTCTTCCAGAGTATTCCTCGACCTCCTGTCCGACCCGGTGGAGCTACTTTATATCCAGCATTAACCTGTTCTGAGTGGAGGGGAATTTTCGGCAGATAAAATTCAATTGTAAATAACTCGGAGCAGGTACATAAAATAGCCATTCAAAATCGTTACCGGAATAAATGTTTCTCCCTAAATCGAGGACTACTTAAATATTTTGTGGGATTTCTTCTCTATTAATTTTTCAATCTCTTCAAATTTTTGCTCCCACATTGAACCTTTTTTCCTCAATCAAATTATGTTTTTTTTAATTTAAATATTTTCTCACCTAAAAATCATTAACGAACTGTCCATGAATTATCATTTTATTTCAAGCATTGCAACAAAATATTGTTACAACCTCGAATTCGCCAAATGACAATAAAATTGCTAAAATTGAAAAAAATGACATTAAAACAAATAAGTTACGGATACATTGAATGCAAACCGCATTTGAATGAATCCTCAATTTCATCAAACCCCAATAAAATGTTTCCCCTGCAGAATTGAAAGCCTCTTCCCGCTCAAACTGACTTTACGATATATTTTTTTTTCTCCACCGGAGGAGAACTCATTGTGAATAACGGTTGGCATCGATAAAGAGGCTTTCGATAAGAATCAGCATCGCTCGTGTGCGCGACACTACGTAAAAACTCACCCACACACTGGGCCGGGTGTTGTGTACGTCCCACGCGTTAAAGAATTTGCAACGAAACTCGGTAATTTTTCTTTTTTCCTCTCGCACTCTCCTCATACCTCTTCGATTCCCGACCAATACCATATCTCATTGTCAAAATGACGCGGGGAAATAAAAATAATGCCGTGAGGAGATGCGTAAGGTATCGATTTCTTTCCGTGAAGCGCAGAAAGCGGATGAATAAAAAGCAAGAAGAGGGTGGGGGAATAAACACTGGAGAGAGGTGAGAGAAAACGGGAATTGAGAGAAAAAGAATGAGGAAAAGAATAATAAAACGTAAAGACTTATACTCGACATTGCGTATCTTGCAGTGTATTCAAGCAGCTATAAAGAATCACCCGCAGCTCATAAACTAGCGCTAGATTTTTATCTTTCCATCCGTGAAACGCTCGAACGACGTTAACTCCTTGAGAGGAACTTTGGTCATGATAATTTAAAGGCTTACGACAAAATGTATCACCGGACTTTGACTGCAGATTTTGGGTGACGCATTTTTTCCAGCAAGCCCATTGTATAAAAAAAAATCATTAATTTGGCAAAAGCAGAATTAATAACGATTTTTAACTTCCCAATAAGGAAGTTATTGTTTTCACCCCGAAAATGAAAATCGCTAATTTCATGAAATGTCGACGTTTTATGACCAGGAGAACAATGAAAATCGCTAATTTCATGAAATGTCGACGTTTTATGACCAGGAGAACACCCCCCGATGTTTTTTAGCGAGTCGTCTGTGTGTGTGTGTGTATGTATGTACTCACTTTTTTTTCGTTCACGCTCCCAGGCGAACGGTGAGTGCGATCGAAATGGGGTTGTTCGCGATCGATAGACATCACCGAGGACAAGATCGGATAAGTTCGGGAGCGAAATTCCTCCACCCCTTTTTGAGTTTTTTAAAAAATAAGGATTACAAGAAATTATGGGGTGATTTCACCTTTCAATTTCTTTCGTTCACACTCCCGCGCAGACGCGTCATCCGATCGAAGCGATTTTGATTGCGATCGATAGGCATCATCGAAGACAAGATCGGATTAGTTTGGGAG
>JAPYZN010001744.1:0-14734 GCA_030522865.1 Psyttalia lounsburyi | reverse complement strand
TGATATAAACCTCCCACTCGCCAAAAAACATTTTTTTTCACTTGTTACGAAATATACTATTTTGTCACTGCTGCTACGTTCAGCCCGTGTCGAAAAGTGTCTTTTCGTTTACTAGTAAACGAAAAATGGCACAGTTCGCCACTCGCCGAACGTAACATCACTAACAAAAAATATAGTTCGAATACACGTGCGACAGGGTGTTTCAACTCGTGTGATTGGCAACCCTCGGCTTCGCCTCGAGCCGCGAACTTCACACTCGTTACCACCCCGTCGCACTTGTATCGAAATATACTATTTTTTATATTTATAAGAAATCGGTTCGCCCTGCGGCTCATATATCTGGGTTCTCATTTATCTCACCTCGGCCATCCCAAATCAATCTGCATCCAACGCTCAAAACTAGATATTCAACTACAGCAGCTCAACTGAGTGAGTCACCAAAAAATACAGTCCACTAGCAAAACCAGAAAGAACTGAGCCTAATTTCAAACATTGGTAGAGAAAAAATTAGTGATGGGTGAAAGTGCCGGTATGGTGACGGTAATAATAGAATTATATTGAAAGAATGATTTATTTCCATTTAGAATGCATTCTACGAGAAATTAATTTCTTTTCATCTAAACCAATTGCTCTGAGAAAAAAATGTAATTCTGTCCAATAAATATTCTTTAAACATCAAAATGACGGAAATTTTCACACAGAGTCAAAGTATAATTTCTTATCTCATGAATATTTGTTTGTCAAAATTATGTTTCTTTGTCAATGCGGTTAGTGTTGCGTTTCCTTATTTTCTCTTTGCTCCTGAGTTTCTGATTAATTTTATTGACTATTTCAAACGCCTCTTCAAATATTCCAAGCCCACGCCTTGAAAACAGCTGTTGAATTCAGGATTTAATTTACCTATGAATACCGTCGTAATTTTTGCATTATACTAGAAATTTAACGAGTTATTTTCTAACAATGACAATTTTTCCTAAACAAATTTTATATTCTCCTCAGTCTTCCCCCCGCGACCTCGCCGGCGAAGTCCCCAGACAAGTTCGTCGTGCGGATCGTTAATAATCGAGTTAGCATACACGATCTCTCGTAGTCATGATCCTCCACCGAAAATGCAAAAGCGAAAAGTGAACTCAGTTACAACATACAGACGTGCGACGGGAGATGCGACGGGGGAGGTTCAGGCACTGACAGAAGGGTGCCTAGCGAACATGAACAGAAGAGACACAGGGGGCACATAAATAACGATCTTTCTCCTCCCTGTCCTCGTTCACTCGGCACTCCCTAACCACCGTGGGGCGTCCATGACGTACTGTGTGTAGCATCTAGAGTGACATCGCTCCATCCACGTCGTATTTTATATCCTCATAAACCCACAGTGTAACGAGATTAGATGGGCCATTGTGAAATGGACCCGGTAACCTCATTTACATGCTAATCTTCAGTGTTACAGATACTGTTCCCAGGATGATTCAGCCACCTGTATATTTACCATTTTTATATTCATGTTTTCACGGGGAGTCAAGTCCTTCGAATGAAAAATACGGAAGGCGCCGGGTTTTTGGACAGTATCTCCTGCCCGATTGGGCTCATTAATTGCGGTACGAGACTTGCAAAATCTACAGACAAAAAAATATTTTCATGAACACATGAGATTTGAAAACATAATTTACGCTTTCGAACCAGATTAATCACGTAATTTAAAAGAAAATTAATGTTAATTATGCGATTGATCGAGCCGATCGATTCTTCGCTTCGTAAAACTGTAAATATTGTGAGTTGATTTTTAAAATACCTCAAGTACCTCCAGTTAACTCTCATGCCAATAAAAACCGACCATCAGTAGGGGTTGAGTAGAAAAAAATGTTTTATTCGGTTTGACCGAAATTTTTCACATGTTACAGTGACAGGAGAAGTAGCCAGGAGAACTCTGGAAAGTTCCATCCACCGACTAAAGTGCCCTAGCCACCATAAAACTTTGAAACACGAAAGTTCGGGGTGGAGTGAGGGATGGTGCCCAGTGACAACAATTTACCGGGGATGACCAATGATAATGGGGGCCTGCTGAAGAAGCGCCAGTGCCACCAATCTTCGGTATTGTTGCGTTATAGGTTGAGGGACAGACGCACGGATCCAGCCACTCCATCCAAGAGCTACAATACCACAAAATAAATGTCTGCTCGGCGAAGTTGGCAAGTTACCCATAGACATCAAGGATTCTCCGAGCTAATACACTGCGCCTCGTTTCACTTCTTTGTCCTGTTGGAGATGTGGAGAGCAAAACTGAAAAGGGGATGGACCGAAAAAAAAAAGAAACAGAAGAGGAATGGGAGAATGCCATTGCCGGAGAATATATCCGCTCTGATATCAAAAGAATGCGAGTGGAGGAGAACGAGAAGTGGTTCTATCTTCAGAGTGTGGGAGTAGAAAGGGGTTGGAAGGAAAACGGGGTCGGATAAAAGCTGTATCCAATAAAGAAAAGTTATTTCCGCGACCAAACTCGTCCCTCCCTCTCCCACCCCTTCGTGTCTGTTTATCGTGGGGTAGCGCTCCAATAGTCGGATAGAAACGTTATCTTTACGACACGACAACCCCCTTAACCTTTCTGTCTCTTAACACCCACCAGGGGCCAATGCAGATCCCATCAACATGATGGCCGACGCTGACGGATGACCTGTAAATCACGACTATTGCCTGTACTATACACTCGGAGATGATATCTTAACAGCTTTCACGTGGAAAAGGGAGAGAGGGGGCTAATAACCACAATTGTGATAAGGACATGGGCCACTTTTGTTGTATAGCTCTATAAAAAAGAAAGTCTACCCCTCGTGCGCGTTATTCCTGACGTTATTGCTGTTCTTTGTCTCGGCGGATAGCCGACAAGATCTTTGGACGGTCTCTATAATGTTGAATAATGAGGACGCATGATAGTGCATTGTTAACATTTTTTTTGCTGAGGTTACGAGATTATTTTATCATTAAAATTGCAAAGAAATATTGAAGATTTTGATTTTATATTGAGAATAATCCCGCATCCCATGCTACCTTTTACAAATCTCATTCAATGGTTTCCTGTAACGTATTACAATGTAGAATGTTATATAAAATCTCATCTTTGATGTAAAAGAAAGACTAAGAAGGGACTCAAAAAGGACCCCGTTAGGAATTATTAATAATAAATATGATGATCAAAGAAGGGAATTGATATAGTGTTCAATATTCGTGGGACATCAAACGATATTATTACATAGGCTTTGAAGTAGGTAGGATAGGATCAAGGATTATAAATCTCAATATAAAATTTACAAGAAATTTTTAATGGAAAAATGGACAGTCCAGATCGGGATTCGAGCCCGGGACCTTCCGATTATTATTATCGAGGACTTTAAATGCTTGACACTTGAGGGTAAAGAAGAGAAATTTCATTTTATAATGAAAATAACATTGAGACAAAATCAAAATCTGCAATTTGGTTGAACTTTCAGCAAAACCAGAAAGTCAGGACTTGCCTGGATTCACGTCTCAGTCTTTCCCCATAAACTGCAACAATTGGCAACACCCCCATTATCACTGGTCATCTCCGGTAAATAGTAGTCGCCGGTTGCCATCACTCACTCCCTCAAACTTTCGCATTTCAAAGTTTTACGTTATACTCCCAGGGCACTCCGTACGGTGGGAAAAACTTTTCAAAGTCGCCGAGTCCACTTCTCCGAGAATAACGCAAATGGTTTCCGCTGTAGACAAATTTACGAGGCATTCTCGCATCCGCCCAGCAATCATCGTTGTACAATTCAAAATCCCTCCAAAAATTCACAGGGGGGGACCGGCAACTCTCCGAGCTCCCGTCGACCGAAGCCCATGGAGCGGTGACAAAAAGCCCTCCTAGGCAAAATTACCGACTCCATTCACGAAAAATTTTCATTTCGCAATGCCGAAAAAACACGCCCACTGCTGTAACCGCATAATTACGATGATCATCATCATTTGGGGCGGGCGGGAGGGGGAACAGGGGGCCTAGGGGTTTGACTTCGACGGCACCGACGCCCGCCCAAAAATTCAATTTTATACTGTGGCATTAGCATCAGTCATTAGTCATCGGTTTTGTGAGTTCAATTGTTGAAGACCGACTGGTGGGCGTGTATGTAGGCGGTCAAGATGCGAATTCTGCTGGCACGCCGGGCCTGTACCGCCGAGGGCAACAGCACACCTGGATGACATTACGCAGAGGAGGCCCCGCAGGAAATGAACGAAAAGTTTCAGAAGAGAAGAAAAAAAAATGAAAGGGACCTGCCAGAGGACGATGCGACGAAGGACACTCTCACGTGCGGTCACCTAATGAGATATTCCCTCTTGGGCTGCTGATGGTCCTGGCCCCTTGGCTTCCACAACAGCTGGTCTTGGTGCGGATGTTTTTCAACGTAACACTCCTTTTATCATTCGAAAATACGTTCCATTTGGTTGTACTCAAGTTTTACATTGTGACAGTTAATATTTTTGGCTGTTATTCTTCCGTAGGTAGACGAAAAACGTTTTGGATTATCCCCTATCGGGTGTCCACGGTCTCTTCATGTTCGAGGATGAATGGGAAAAAAAAACAAGGCGAGAGAATCATCCATCCAGTCGGCAGGTAAGAAATCACGGGAATAATACCTCAAATGATTTTTTTTCTTTTGAAAATGCAGGGTAGATGGGGTCCTGAGGGCTCCCATTTTGACATATGCCGTTTTTCGGGGCTAGGATTCGGTGACGACGAGGATTGGTAATCTCATTACGGTTTTACGTCCAAGATACAGTGGAGTAAGCTGATCCTTCAAACTCTGGCAGTCTCTCGGCCCTCCCATCTAAGAAGTGTCGACAAGTAAAACAGGCTTTTCATGGCGCATCAATTTACATCAGTGGATTCTGAGTTGGGGGAGGAGGGAGGGCACAACTAATGCTGAGCCACACGGTCTCGTCTTGTCGCTGTCGTCAGGATGAGTTCATGGGAAGAGGGAACTTTGTTCTTCATTAGGCAGGATTAATGTCCGCACGGGAGAGCCAACATTTTTCATTCAAGAAAAAAAATTGCGTTGAGTTCACTTCTTGTGAGAGAATTTTTTTTCCTGAGCCCTGTTTAAGTGAGGCACATCGCAAGTTCAAATTTAAGGCTGACGATTTGATAGGGGGTTTTAACAAAATAATTGACAATAAAATCGAAAACTTTGTTGCAGAAATAACAACAGTCAACAAAGTCTTTTCGAATAACAATCTAGCTACAAATGCTAGTAATATCGATAATTTCGATAAATATTCTGCCTCAGTACGCACTGTTCAATCAATATTGAAATATTTACCGAACAAAATCTCCAGTGGAATAGGTAGAATTCCGCCCATTATTATTAAGCACCTTCCCTATAACATGATCACCGATCTCACAAAAATAATTAATAACTCGCTTAATAACTATTATTTTCCAAACATCTGGAAAACGGCAATTGTTATACCCATGTAGAAAAAAGGTAAAAATATCGATAAATCGGTAAGTTATCGTCCAATTAGCTTAACGCCATCCGGACAGCCGGACAGAGGAATGCGGTGGAACCGGAGGGAAAGCCAGAAATCATACAATGCTCGGATAGCTCAGTCGGTAGAGCATCAGACTTTTAATCTGAGGGTCCAGGGTTCAAGTCCCTGTTCGAGCGAATTTTTTTTCCTTTTTTATGGCCAGAATTTAATGAACAATTTTTTTTTTTTATAATTCCAAGCCAAACAGCTAAATATTGAGAGTTTAACGACAAATATTCTGCCGGATTCCACATTATTTGAATTGTCGGAAGTTATCACTATGTATGTATGTATTATCATTAAGCTTTATGCTTGATATACAAACATTACACGTTTCAACTTACAGAAAATCGTAAGATGCAACCCAATAACGAAACCCGATGTATAATCGGCAGGTCCTGGGTTTGAATCCCGGTCTGGACTATCCATTTTTTCAGTAAAAATTGCCTTGTAAATGTTAGATCAAGAATTATCCTGGGTCCTATCCTACAGACTCCAAATCCCATCCAATAATATCCTGTGAAGTCACGCGAATGTATAACGCTGTATAAAATTCCCTTCTTTGATGTAAAAATCTCTCCCCACCCCGAGTGTCAATTGAAAACCACTTTCCAATTTTTCAAGTTAAAAAAATGATGAAGAAAACGAGAAAAACATGCAAACAATAAATTTGTAGCAAAAAAAATCTCTCTAAAAAAAAATCTCACCTTATCTCCCAGACAACAGCATTTCAAATTCTCCGAGTCCCTGATTTCATTGTAAACACACGAAACACCACTCACCTATAAAAATTATCTCTCTTTTTACCGGTTCTGAATGCACCGCGCGCATTCGAGAGAGAAAGAGAAAGATCGAATGAAAGAGAGAGAGAGAGACAGCGAGAGAAACCCCCGGATTTTGCATCTGGCTGATAAATTTTCTGGTGTGTCGACGGGTGGGCCATTGAAAAACAATGTTATATCCCACATTGAGGCCCGGGGTGACACAAAATCGTTTTCACGACGCGGCCATAGAGAGAGTTCAGGTTACTATATTACCGTTGAAACAAACGGAGAACGCGAATCAGCCAGTGTATCCCTCCCCCCGCGCGCCCGCCCCCCCGCCACTAAAATTTATAGCCCCCGTGTACGGTCTCGCGGTCGCGGTCGCAGATAACACGGGCTTCGGTATCGTTTTGGTAAAAGTAATGATCCTGTTTACAGTTATCGTCGGCGTGTCGGTTAGATACCGATTGAGTTACTGAGACCGCGCAGAAGCGACTGGAACCAATGAACAGAGTAAAACTGGTCCCGTTCGGATAGATGTTGAGGCATTGACTGGACATGAACAAATATTATCAAACAATCAATGGTGTGTTGTACTCATCCACTGTATTGGCCAGTGTGCGGAGTTATGGGGCGATAGAGTTGAAAAGATTTTCCACTGGGTTTGCCAATACGAAACACCAATTTCCAATGCAATCCCTCCTCTTCCGGGACACGCTACACGAGAGCACGCCTGAAAGCCATAAACTTCACCTCTAGAAGCCCACGCAATATATACAAATGTCCAGCCAAACTAGACAACATCCTGCCCAGTTTGCTTTCCAATGATCTCCGTCGTCCTCCCCTCACCCCTCTCAATCCCGTCCCCGGACGGAGAACTTTGTTCAACAATTTCCGCTCGGCCTGCCGTGTAAATACGTCATCCACATTTATGCGAGTTATCGAGGTAAAATAATTTGCATGGTGTAACGGAGGGTAGTTGTCACGCGTGAGAGAAGCATATAACATTTCTAAACGCAAGCCATTAGGGTTTACGATGTACGGTTAGCATGTTAACGTGTAGGTATATTAAGATATTCCAATGGTGGGTAGGTATAGCCAAGCCCCCGGTGAGATAGAGAGGTTATATCGCTCAACTCCATGGATTTCCATAATTATAGGGAAGCGGAGGGACTTTACTTGTTACTGAGAAGTCATTACCATTTCTTTTCTAAGTTGACTTTCAATGGGGCAATGGACTGCTGGAGGGGGGGGCAAGGGAGGGGTTGAGGTGTAGTCTACTAGTGGTTCCCGCTGGGACATCGATTATTTTCCCGCCACAATCTCGTGCTTTCCCGCCTTTCTGTTAATCCTTGGCAGAGCAGTGAATGGTAATCGCCGGACAGTTTGGGTAATGAAATTTTAACGATGGTTAATTTACGGTTTGAAATTGGAATGACTGTACAAATCACATGGAGATGGAAATTCATGTTTATTGGTATTGCCTGGCAATTGTAACCTCCCACCAGGAGTTAATATTCTGGGAAAGATGGTGGAACTTTGAGGAAAAAGGGGGACAGAGCATGTCTCTTTCTTGCCGTTACCTCCCATCTTTACGAGCCATTGGCGAATGAGAAAATTAAATATCGGGGCAATTCTCCATTTTCACTTATCGGTATGCATCAAATTCACCAACTGCCATTACATATTGAAATTCCATCGTATCCAAGAGATAAGATGGCGGCTTGAGACTTAGCCTACAACTTTGTTGCGCCGTGGCATCAATTACTCACCCACTACAGTCTCATAATTTGCCGCCTTTCTATCGCAATGAAATGTTAACGATGTTCAATACTCCCTTCGAAATTGGAATCACTGTGCAATCCAGTTGAAGACGGTTATGAATATTTATAGGTATTGTCTGACCATTGCAATCTCCCTCATTCATTGAAAAGAGTCACGATACTCTACGGGCAGGAGCATGCAGGAAAAAGGATCTATCAGACCTGCAGAACCTATATTTTCCTTCCCATTAACCCCATCTTTATGACTCAGTAGCCAATGAGAAACTTAAACACACGCAGGGAGAGATTTTTTTTCATAAAAATCCTGGAACTCACAGTTCACTTGTCGATTACGGAATGGCAACGGACGATTTGAGTGACGATATCATCAGTCTTCAGGTCGTGCAGATAAAAATTACGGAACTCCTGCAAATTACACGAGATATTTTAATGAATTAAAAACTCCCGTGAATTTAAGTACGTAACATCGAGCCTTAGAAGACTGAGAAAAAATATATAATTATGCCAATCAAATACTTTTCTAACTAGAATTTAAAGCGGAATCTCGTAGGGGAATTTCGGGCATTTAGTTGTCGAAATCAAATTTGAAGAGCAGAATTATATTTTCAGGTCTGTGACTCACAAAATCAAAGTAATCTTCTATTTTCACTCGACCTGTCTATTTCTTTCCCATCGCCAAAAGTCTTATGTACTCCGAATAGGTACCCACATCTTCCCCCAATGACGAAAGACCATTTGGCCAATATATAATGCCCATAGAAGGGGTTGGAATTCCATCCCATCCTCGGGATAACATGGCCGAGAAATGGCTCGCGGAAAGAAGAAAGGAGGAGGGGAGCTACCAACATCTCCGCGACGCCGTTCGCCGTTTAGATAATAACGCGCATTTTATCTCCCTCATAAAACCTAATTTATGACCACCATCCAATGTCTATGGCTGGTACTATGGCCAACCGGAATGTGGATCGTTCTTTTGTCGTACATATACGTATCTATATAACGCAATATAAGCAATATACGTGTGTTACGAAGGATGAAACGCCGGAGGGTGAGGGGTGAGGAGGGGTAGGTTGTCGAGGGGCTGCATCAGCAGAGGTCGTCGAGTGGATATGGGGGATGGTAATATTATCAGAGGAGAGAAGCTAAAACCCGCACACGAATCACACATTCCACACCACCCGGTTCTTTTCCTCTATTAGATTCAATCCTCCTGTTTCTATCCTGCCACGACGACTTTATTGCCAATAAACGAAACAATCGGCCCTGTGGCCTGCCCTGTCTTCCTATCCCTCCCCCCGCCAAATTGACGACACGTACTCACGCTCTCTCCCCCCAATACCCACACACATACAAACATACACAAATAGATAGTCCATAGCCATTGGTTAAACTCACACCATTTTTATCTCCCTGTAAAATGGGCAAACATGGCATTCGTGTCCCTCCGCAATTTCGTTTGGATTTTTATTGATCATTTTGTTATCTGTCAACGAATTTATCATGCACGTCAATGAGAATCTGGAGGAGATTCGAGGAATGAGTTTTTGATATTGGGACTTGGCACGTCATGACGGGGTGAACACCTTCGACATTGGAGAACCGGGAGAGTTGTGGGTGAGTGGTGAAATTAATGGTCTCTTTTACACAGACAAGAATATTTTTTGATAGCAATTTAGTTGATAGCCTTGTTTATGTATTCAGTTGATGTAATCATATGAATTTTTTATTTCTGACAGCGAACTCAAAGAGTGAAGAATAGCTGACGCGCGAGGCAAGAGTCTATCCTATACTATTTTCTCTCCTCACAGTAAAAATCACAGAAAACTACGTGAACATAATTGAATTTCATCTTGCCAATCCTATAGACGAATAAAGAATCACGAAAGAGGAGTTGTCTACCGTGGAAATAGTACCCGATGTAATAACGACGCAAGACTTCGTTGAATACCACCAGGACATAGATCACGTCTCACCTTCACGATCTTTGTGATCCAGGAATTGGTATCGAATACCTCTTTTCATTCAGCAGCCACTTGCGAAGCTTCAGCAATGAGATACAAAAAAAAAATCCGTGACATTTCCCTCCATAAAAGTGAAACCCCGCGTAAGCCCCGAGCGTAGCGCGAGGTGAAGGGCTCGAAGGAGTGAAATGGAGGTTAGACACTCGGGTTATGGCTCGTAACCCGGCGGCCATAAAGCCACTGTGCGGTGAAATGTTGGAGCCGTCATCATTCTTCAGTTGTCCCTGCATCCTACCACCTTAATAACCCCTCCTATCTCTCGTCTGCAACAATCTATTAATGCACGTTTGTGCAATAAATCAAAAAGTTACCCAGGAAAATGTTTTTTTTTTGGTGCCCCTCCCACAGCAAATGCAGAAAACATCAATCGTCCGTTTTAACGTCAGAGTTATCTCTATCAGAGCATTACAAACGCCCGCATTTCGCGGGTTATTGTCTTGTGATTCATGACAACATTATATTAACAAATTTATAGCCTCACACAGACCGTGAGGCCCCACGGGGCACATATCGATTAACGTCTGTAGCGTTGCAGTAACTCCAACCTCCTGTCTTTTGATTTATAACGACTGACTAAATTATTTAAAGTCTTCATTTGTTAGTGGGGGGAAGCCCCGAAAGAAGACCGTAGCGCGTGCGCGTTGACTGCCTCTTGCTCATTGTGCCGCGCCACCTCGCCACTGTCCGTGCAAGCTTCCTCACGTATTCAGGCTCGAACAAAAGAGACTGAAGGAGAGAGAGAGAGAGAAAAAAGGACGCTAACAACCGGTGAAAAGGAAAAGAGACGACGAGTAAAAGACAACGCGCCAGGTATAAAGGATCGTTGGATAAAGAGGAGGTGAAAAAAATAAAAAAATTTATATGTAAAAAACATGGGGATTCGATGTGTGTCCGAGCAAGGATGGCTTGTCGTGCGGCGCAACGTCGGCGAACGTGTGTGTTCCGTGTTACGAATGCACGGAACAAGCGCTGCTTGTCCGCGGCCACCTGAGTTATGATCGCTCCGTGCCCACCCTGCCTGTTTGTGTCTGGACTCCATCTCTCTCACTCGTTATTTCGATCTTTTTCGCTCTCTGTCACGCTCGCTCCTTTGCCTCGCAAACTCGCGCGTTCTGCGCCGGCCATCTTGACTCGGCGGGAAAACCGGTTGCTCGCGAAGAGTGTACACTCCATAACCCCAAAACCGCAGGAGATATATTCACTGGCGCGATCGTGAGCCAGACTCCAAACGGTGTTTGGATGTGATACTTGAAATGGAAATCTGAGGAATATCATAACCCTTGGAGGACTTTATCGTTATAAAGAAGTGTTTCGGCCGGTTGGCTACTCGAGTTTCTTCAAATGCAAAATAATTATGGATTCCTTGAGAAAATCGCGGAGAATATATTAAAGTTTTGGAATAATTAAAGATTTTTTTTTTCATTCTGCGAAATAAAGTTTTTAAGAAAGACTTAGAAAAAGCTTAGATTCTGGCGAGAAAAAAAAATTCACTGATACCGTAATAGAGAATGGTTTCGTCCGGATGGCTACTTTAAAATGCAATAAAATTATCGATTGTTTAAGACAATCGTGGCAAATATATGGAGGTTTTAGAATAATTCATTTTTTTTTCGCGAAATTCAAGTTTTAAGAATGGTTCAAAAATCTTGAACTCTGAAAAAAATAAAATTCGCTGATGAACTCTCGAAAATTTACTTGTCGAAAATTGAAGACATTTCCTAAATTATATATTCCTAAAAATAGTAATTGATTTTTTTCCAGAACTTTCATTCCGGAATTTTTACCAGAATATTTAGATGTCACACTTGAAATTGAAACGCGGGAAATATCATAACCCTTGGAGGACTTTATCATAATAAAGCCTCATTTGATTATGTCTGCTACTCGAGTTTATTTTCACAATGGACTCAATGTTGTATTTGAGATATGAAAAATGAAGGATTCATTCGTCATTCTCGTCTGGCAGTGCCAGTCAGCTTGAGTTATGTGTGAATAAGCGTGGACATGTTGATTCTTTTTCGTCCCACACATTGACGTGTACAATACAACATCACCACAAGTGAGACGGCAATGAGGGGGAGGGGGGGCAAATAGAGGTGAGATAAACCGCTAATCTCTCGACGCGTCTATGATGGCTGAGAAAGATTTATCATTCATTAAGAGTTAGTTTGCATTGAATAGATGTGTTACGTTATAATGTCTCGGGTTAATTGTTTGTTCTATCTCACACGAGAGCGGGAGTATCAACGTCTGGACAATGCAAACTGCTTGAGTTGATTCACGATCTCCCGGATACCGGGGAAACTTGCGTCCACCTCAAACTGTTTGCCGCCTATTTTATAATTGCCAACTAATAGAAACGACGGAAATGATAATTAATTTTGAACTTCGATCTTTCAATCTAATTTCTTTTCATTCCATTGGGATTGTTTTCTTTTTTTTGTTAAAATAAAATCTGATAAAAATTCCAAATTTTCATGAAGTGAAAAAAATTTGATTTCCCAGTAATTAAAAATTCTATTGTATATTTATCAAATTTTCAACAAATTGTCATCAATTTTTTCACGAAATTCTGAATTTTAATGAGAAAATTCGTTAAATATGGACAAAATTTCAAAAAGTGAATTTGAAAAATAAAAAAAAAATTAACGGTGAGTAATGCTTTTTTTTGTGAGGAGTTTGCTTTAAATTACCGCGAACATCTTATTATTACGTTGAATAAAAATCCAATTATCTAGTTTCTCCGGCAATTCACCATTAGACCTGCGAGTGTGTATTTGTTTTTGATGAGCTGGAGGGCATGATGTGGGGGACGATAGTTCCCGACGGCTATATCGTAGCGTCAGCGAGGCGTGGTCGTCGCAATTACCTCGATAGAGTTACAAGACTCGTTTTGAGTCTTGAACTTGAAATTTATTAGCCCCCGTTCGTGTCAGTTTAATTGCTGAGGCTCGCACCGCCCCTCAAGCATTTTTACGTCGTTGTAATATAGGGGATAAAGGCCTTAGCTCCATTCTCCGTACCTCGAGCCTCAATGCCTCTGGATGGCATATCTTCATATAAATTCAGGAGAATGTATCGTGAATCGTAAGAGGAGAAGGGGGAGGAGGCGCTTCAGCGTTCACTTCATAGCTTCTCGCTTGATAAACTACCCTTAGCACGCAGCTATATAATATAATGATATCTGACTGTCTGTATCGCGATTCCAGTCCCATAAAGGAGATATGTACAAAGTCGCCGGCGATCCGAGATCTGCGGGTGGGAGAGAGAGAGTGG
Source organism: Psyttalia lounsburyi (assembly GCA_030522865.1). Classification (NCBI taxonomy): domain Eukaryota; kingdom Metazoa; phylum Arthropoda; class Insecta; order Hymenoptera; family Braconidae; genus Psyttalia; species Psyttalia lounsburyi. The sequence goes on along the minus strand of JAPYZN010001744.1, from coordinate 1,345 downwards.
GCCTCGAGGCGGCCACGATAAATAACGACACAGCCGGGGTCCGGCCAGCATTCGCAACTTTGAACGGGAAAGGGATCCCTTTCTGATGGCTCTTCTCAAAATATTTTGGGAAAATTTAACTCGCAGAAGATGGATTCGAATATAAAAAAAAACTTCTTCAAATTTTTCGTAATTACGGATTTACGTGAAATTTTCCGGGATTTTGTTGATTAAAAATCGGTTGAATTCATTGGACTTCAAGGCAATTGTAGAATTCAGCCAATAATTTTCTTCAATTTTTACCTTAATGAAAATAAAGAGAAGTGAAAATATTATTTTCTCCTGTATTTGTTCGCACCCTTCCGGTACATAATCGTCTAATATTTTAACCGCTCGGGGAAAATCACCTTATGGCTTCCGTAAAATCTGTTGACTCCATAATAAAAGTTATCTAGTTTTTCGTGAAAAATTACATAAATCGTCAGTAAAATTAGTTTACTCCTCACTAAAAATTGTCTAGACGTGGGTATAATTCCTGTTGAAGATCGTAAATTTTATGCGATTGGATAATTCTCCCGGGCGTCGAAAATGCTACCCAATTACCAAACGGAGCGGTAATTTTAACTACAAAAATTCTCTCCGTGTAAGAACTGTAGAATTACATTCTCAATATTCTAGCCACCGGGCCGTTTGTCGGCGCCCTCCGCGCCCCAAAGTGTTCTGCCGACCTCTGAGACTCAGCCGAAACCCATTTCCCCAGAAAAGAAAAAAAGATTTGTTAGGAAAAGTGAGAGGCAGGGATCCATTACCTGACAATGCCAGATGATTAGTCCACTGTGTCGACACTAACGACAGTCAAACAAATCGTAAGCTTAATCCGAGGATTACAAATCCCCTGTGGGGTACTTACCGGGCTAAAACCGTAGATGGTATTAGAGAGAAGCGGTCGAGTGGTTGCCGTAGAATATTAGATGACAGAGCTGTCACTCTGGGCCTCTTCACTTTATTCTCATTGGGGTCTCCTTCACCTTTTCTTCTCTCCGTCACGTCACTCAGCTTATATCGCCTGTCAGAACTCACCGGGGCCCATGATACACTGGTACCAGCGTTGGATTTTGGCGTGCGCTTCACTGGGCGCCGATTCTGAATTTCCCTGGAGTCGTGTTTGAGGGGGGAAAAAAAAATAAATAAAAGAGCGGGAGAAAAGAGGATCGGATGGCGTTCAGCGAAAAGGTCGACGGCTCAACGGGAATGAGGCGAGAAAAATCGCGCACAGTTTTCGTCGAGAGAGGGAGGGGGGGGGGGGGGGGAATTCTAGAGGGAAATAGCGGGGGGAAGCTGGAGATTTTCGGGGGGGCCTTCTCAA
>JAPYZN010001743.1:0-24598 GCA_030522865.1 Psyttalia lounsburyi | reverse complement strand
AGGGCTTGGTCAGTTTCACCCTCGTAGAGCCAACCTTACAAATACCTGATCAGGCCCCCATGTACCGTCAGGTGGACCCCATCAGATTTCTAGTCGGGTGGTATTTGTTTATTTATTTATTTAAAAAAGAAGGTACGAGTAACCTTTATTGTATATTTAGATATCTAAAACAATGCAGTTTTTTTAAATCATAGGTATTTATTATATTCATTTATATCGATTCAAGATTGAATTATATTATATTTCAAGCAACCATTTTTCCAGCGGAGCAAAAATATGTCACGATTTATTTTTATAGAGAAAATCTCCTGCTTTATCCTAAGAATATCTTCAAATATTACAAACTAACAATTCAAGGAAATTTCAAATTGCTTGCCCGTACGGAAATTGAAATTCTCCAATGAATCATTGAGTTAAAATTCAGAGTTTTCAGTTATCTTTCCACCAAATGGTCAATTTTTAGCATTTAAATTCCTGGGGATTCTACTTGACGTTTTCCAAGAATAATATCGGAAACTTCTCATCCAAAAATTCTCAACAGAGCATCTGCATTCAGCTCGAAATTAAGACCCACCCTAATGAGCGCTCAAACTTTTCTCCATTTACACACAATTTAATTTTTCCTCCCTACGTATCACGTAAAAATAAAACGAGAAGAGCGTATGATAAAGCGAATTTCTGGTGTTTTCAACGTTCAAGCAAAACTGAAAAACTCAAGCCAAGATAAAGCGATTGGACTTCCATTGAATTGCGTGATTTTTAACGAAGGACACACCATCAGTTACGTTTTAAGTGTTGGCACAGCGATAACGCAAGTCTTTTTCTCTCAAGTTTTTCATCAAATGCTTGCGAAGGGAAGAGAAAAAAAATGTGAAAAAGATTAATTTTGTTGAAAAACACGAGGTTCGTTATCTTTAGGCGAATGGGGAGAGCCTCGACGTGGCAATAGACGCGACGTTACATGCCATCTCCTCGACACTCTTGTGATAATTTCTTATCAAAATAATTGCATTATCTCATAAAATGCTTCACGGATGAGTTCGCGAAAATTTCGTATTTTATCATCTAGAAGTATTAGTTTTCAAGAATTAAAAATGTGTATTTTAAGATCTCGAAATAACGAAGTTCAACAATTTTATGTAACTCAATGGGGAAAAAATAAAATGGACCGCTTTTACGGAAAATTATAAATAAATACCATACAATAGCAAAATGAAGAACAAAAGTTTCAATTTATGAGATTGTTTTAAATTTCTGTTTTCACAATTGGCTCTGAAAATAAAGTCTGAAATATGTGCGGAAACAACAAGACTTGCAAAAACATTGACGCTAAAATCAGAAAATAAAATTTTCCACCGAAAATAATTTTTCTTGAGATTGTTATCAACAAAGGCATAATGCGATTAATGAAAAGTTCGTAGCACTTTGCGAACCCTGGCCTTGGACGTTAACGACACCCGTTGATTACGAGTCGTGTCTTATCGGTATTTTCACAAATACATCGAATACGCGCGTCAATTCATGAATTACTTTTACCCATTTTTTCACTTTTTCACCGAGAACTATACGCAAGAGACAACGGCAGGGTTATGCCCTTGAAGAAAATTTTTCATCAACGTTTGAGCTGTCGAGTGCGGGAAACTAACTTATTGAGATATTAAGCTTACCCAAGAATTCCGATAGGAGATATCAAACCGCGATAAGAGGGTAAAATCAATTATTTGAATTGTTCTGGGAATGGAAATATTTCGAAATTTCGCTATAACTTCATTATAAGATTATAACTGATCATCGACAATTGCAGAGACATTCTCCCGATTCAATTGATGAGCAGTAGTCATAGATAAATGAATATTTGTTGATGAGTCTATTTCCAGATATTCAACTGCTTTACATGTCTAGATGAGACGCATCGCGCGGTACCCCATTTCACTGCAGGCAGGCTAATAGCGTTGATAATTTCGTCGATAATCTATCCCATATTATCTCAATAATTCAGTTCGATTCGTTATGTAAATATTTACGAGTCATTGGTCATCAGGTGTAAGTCAAGGTCATAATGAGTGTAGTGACGCCACCAGAAGATGGCGCAGGGCTTCAATGGCCCACTAAATGCTACGATCGTTTTTCAGTTTTTAAAGTACAGTTTTAATATTTTTTTTCATCAAAATAATTTTTAGATGGTGCGTACGAATGTATAAACATGTGTATGCGTGTGTCTGGCCCTTCCCCTGAAGTTTTTCCATTATATTTATATTTATATATAGAAATATAGCTCTTTAATGAGCTCCATACATTGATGAATTGACAAAAAAAAGTATGAAATCGAGAGTGCCGACAGACCCAAGTACATAGACGCCATCGCAAGGTGGGGCTATAGTCGGTGAACCAATGGGCTCTCTTCAAATTCTGCCCAATGAATTATCCTAAACGCTCTCTTACCACTCTACACAAACGATGCCTAATTACCTATTCATGCGAAATAATAATAACATTCGGATATAATTATAGAATGTTAATTGATGTCAATCCAATAATCAATAGCTCCTTCTGCTCCACTTCCCCATTCCCATATTCACAATAACTTAGAAATGGAAATGAAAATTTGGGCAAATTGACATGGCATTGTAGACCGGAATTCACATTAATCCAGGGTTTCTGTTACATAATTTTATGAGTACGGGAAACACCCACACAAGCCAAGAATTCTGATAATTTTCAGAATTTAATTAACGGTGAAAGAACGGAAGAAAGAGAAGCCATGAAGGAAAAAGCGATCGATTGTGTGTGCAAACGCTTTTTTTTTCTCCTTCTATAATTTTTCTATTTTTCTTTTTTGTAATTTCATTCTGGCCGAGCTTGGTGGAAAAATCGAGGGGACCCGGTCTGACCTGGGGTTGTTCTTTTGCGCATGTACCGGCTTCTTATTTTTCCCTTATCTGAATATAATATTAATTGAGCTCCGAGGCGAAAAGAGGAACAGAGATGAGGAACGAACAAACGTGTAGGGGAGAAGTGAGAAAGATGAGATGGTGGAGTATTAAAAAAAAGTGGGCGCAGCACTATCGACTCCGCGTCGTTGCGCTATACGTTGCAAGCATACGCTCTTTCCCATCTCTACCCCTGTTCTCCGTCTCTCTCACTTCACCCTCTGCCTGTATATTGGTTCTTATTTGAAGAGGGATTGGAGATTTTTGCACTGAACCCCCGAAGGCCCGATAGACTATGATTTTTCTCTTGAATTTCGATGAGGTTATTTACTGTACGAACGCCTTACGCGGAGACGAGGATGAAAGAGGAGGGAAGGAGTGCTAGTCGAGGCTTCAGTAGAGACTTCAGTAGAGACTTCTTGTTCAACTTTTCCGATGACCCGGCGGATGGCTTTGGCTATGACCCGCATGCCAGATATTTCAGGCGTTTTCGTTATTATAAACAGGATGTGGGATTTAACAGATTCAAAACAGCGAGGGGGATCAGGGAGATCATGAATTCCGCTTGATATCGAGCATTTTTCGGTCACACGCTGATAATTCTCAGATTTTGCAAGAATTGGGTAATTGCATTTGAATTAGAAATTCTGGGCAGGGCTTTTGGAATTGGAGGAAGTTTCGAGTTTACACTGATTCGGTCTGTAATCAAATTATGGGGATTCGGACTCTAGCAAAACTGAAATTTCATGGGCAGTCGAGTCGTGATTTCCGAAATTGCAACGGTAAATTCGATTGGAGGAGATACAGAGGAACGCATTTTACTGGAATTTTAATGCGATTGCAAATTGTTCTATCAAGATTTTCCAAGGACTATTCAAAGACGGTCTGAAGATAACTTTCAATCATCATTATCTGCGTTTAGTTACACTGGTGGAGTGAGTGAATCTTTATTTTAGTTATGAGTATTGGGGAATTTCATCTGCTTGTGAATATTCGATGATGGGATTAAGCTTTCAGATTTGTCCGAAAAAATTGAAAGGCCATCGGCAGCTCAGTAGTAATTTTCGGGTGAGCCACAGTAAATTCGATTTAACGGGAGATGAAGAAATTTCCCTGGAATTTCAATCATAAATTGAGGCATGAATATTCAGTGGAAAATTTCGGAGCGTCGGTCGAGGCGCCGGTGGAAACTTGTTGCCAAACTTTTCCGATGACCCGACTGGCAGATTTGCCTATGACCCGCATGCCCGATATTTCAGTCGTTTTCGTCAGTACCAATAGAGTGTGGGAGATAACAGATTGGAAATAACGAGGGAGTCGAAGGATCAGAGAAATCACGAATTCCGTTTGATATCGTATATTTTTGGGTAACAAACCAATAGTTCTCAGATCTCGCAAAAATTGGGTAATCATATTTGGATTACAAATTTCTGACAAAACTTTTAGAATTGGAGAAAGTTTCCAGATTATTCACATTAAATTAAGGTTGCAAAGTCAGTCAATCTTTGTTTTGGTTACAGAAATTTGGAAAATTTGATCTACTTCTTGGAAATAAGATAATGGAGTACTGAACTTTCGAACTTATGAAGAAAAATTGAAAGTCTATAGACAAGCGTGAGATTAATCATTCCATAATTGTGAGCGGAGTGCAATTTTCTGCGAAAATTACAGAATTCACAGTTTGCTTGTCAATTGCGAAATCGAATCGGAAAATGGAAGTAACCGCAGTATAATTTTTCAAGCGATTCAGATCAAAATTACGGAATGTTCTGGAATATTTTCTTTATTTTAGGTAAAAAATACGTGATAGATCCGGAAAATTTGCTCGAGAATTGCGTAAAAGATATGAATTATCCCATTCTACATCAGTGATTTCACTGATTTCAAACAATTTAACGTAATTTCGAAAAAGACTCCATTAGTTTTCATTTCATTTTTATTATGTTTTTAACCCATCAGCAGTCGCGCGAGTAAATGACTGAAACGAAGACCCATGCACAAGACAAAGGAAAAATGCCTCAAACAGACGGAAGAATCAATATAAATGAGATCTTTCTTTATTTTTACTATTTAAATTAACATCACAAATAATTCCCATTTTTCTCATGTTTCACTTTGGTGAAAATATTACAATATTTTTTCTCCAGTTTCCTTCTCACAATTAATATCAATTTTTCATCCCAATTCTATCAATAATGGTTCCCTTATATGACAACATTCGTCTCCCACAACGGCTCCAGCTCCCCGAGCCGGCGTCGCAATTCCCAGCCGCCCTTACGGGCGTCGTGAGAGGAAAATTCACACTTCTTGTCCGCCTCCAGTAAAATATTCAATCCACAAATATTGGTAATTTCTGGACAGTTCTAACCGGCGCCAAAAAAACGATAAATAGTTATTTGAGGCATTAAAAAAGCTCCATTCTGATATTTGCATTTTTGGGGTACGTTCCCTATACCCTGAAAATTAGTGTGAGTTAAAAACGCATCGTGCGACCACTGGCGGGGTAATCGAAACGTCCTGTCTTTTCCTTTTTTCTCCCATTTTCTGCGCCCCTGTATAAACAATTAAATTGCAATGTGCGTGATTCAGTACCCATGCACTTCCCAGTAAATGAATCGCCCCTCCCCCCCTTCCCCACGGTAGATGGCAACAGCACTAATCGCGATATCGAATATCTGCAAATGAGGAATGGATAAAAGAAAAGAGGAGATCGAGAAAAATGTGAAAAAGGCCTGCGGAACGCTCACTCAAATGGGCACTCACCAGAATGCCGCCCTGTACCTCAAGAAAACTCACACATAAGTAGCTCATACACATGTGTTACTTCTCCACATGCATTCTCAGCGAACACTATACGAAATGCATTGGCGGTGGCACACCGAGCGCCAGATGGTGTACGCACACAAAAATAAACTCCAGTCGTAGTGGCAAAAATTACGTCTGTAGGTACGTAACAACCGAGTAAAGTGCCCCGGAAATATATAAAGCCCTACAGTAAACCTCATGCATTAACAATCATTTCACGTCACGGCAAGGAAAAAAATGTTACCATTTTTCATGGAGTATTATTATTAATTCAGGTGGAGGAGTTTCAAAATTATTATTTCTTCGCCACTACTGACAATCCCATTCAGTTGTGCAATCATTTAACTCAAAATTATTTTTAGCCGTCTTATGGAGTTTTTTTTTTCACGCTCTGCAGTTGAACAATCAGGACAACTAGGTATTTTCTCTGCTGTCGTTGTTACAAATTTGCATTAACACTTATTTTGCCTTATAGTTGCAAATAATGTTATCTCATGTTTCGTGCAGTATTGTTATTAATTTAGATGAAGCAATTTGCTGACTTTTATATCTCCGGTTTCATTCAGAGCTTTACTTTTCCTACCTAATCATTAAAGTCGAATTTTTAAAAATTATAAAAATTGTTTGATAACGAATAAGTTGAAATTGATTAATTCAAGCGAATTCGTGTTACTTCTTTGAATGAAAAACAACTGTTTCAAAATTTATGATATTTTTCTAATTTTCAAAAATTTAGAATTCATTTCTGAGAAGAATCGTTGTATAAATAATATCAGAAGTTATTTTACTCCTACAAGAAATCTTTTGACATTAGATTCCTAAAATTACTCCTTATCAACGTGAATCCGTATTTATAAAGCTATAAAAATTGCTTTATTCGACTGCGGACGATCGATGCAACTTTTTTTGTATCTCTTGATGAATAAACAATGACTTCTGATTTTTATCGAGCTACTGCTTTCGAATCATTACAATACCTTGTTAATTGCGTGACATTTCTCAACCATTAATTTTGTTTAATTAGAAAATTATTAATATTTCAATTTTTCAATTAGAAGGAGATAAGTAGTTTTCCAATTGAGTTTCCTTTTTCGTAGAAATAGGACTATCTTTGTGCCAGATTATTCTAAATTTTGAATTATCTTGAAATTTCGGAATATGTTATCCTGACTTAGCAATTTCAACAGAATTATTAAACGACAGTTCAACAATCTCATCGATAACAATTTTATGAAGTTTCGATAGGTAGAAAGTAATTTACTAATTCACTCAAAATTAATTCAGTAATTGCCAAATTAAAAGCTTACTGCAACTTGAGTACAGGGACGCCGCCGCTAGGTGACGCAGTAGTCAAAGAGACTCTGGACAGTTCAAAATAATTTGATTGGTCATCCTTCCTGCTCGAACCAATTTCCCTCTACCCATTTCTTTCATAATCTCCCGAACAAATCCTAGAAGAACTCCTTCGTCTAATTCTCCAAAATGAACCGAAAATAACAGAAAAATTAAAAGGGTGCGGCCGATTGTTAAAGATAAAACCGAAAACGTAATTTTCCGTCAAACCACGAGACGGAAAAAATGTCGGCGATGTTTCAGTGAATGGAAACTTGAATGAGTGTAGGACGAAAGTAAGAGGCGCAACAGCGGCAGCAGCAGCAGCACGAGCGCCATCGGCCAGCGCGAACCGCACGAAAATCCCCAGCTCCTCGGACCCTCTCCTCCACTCTTATTAACTCATTGGATACACAATCGATTCTCGGAACATAAGGACTCCCTGGTCTCCGGTGAGAAGTAAGAGGATCATTAGTTAACGATTTGAAAATATGCGCTATTCCGCTCGAGGCCTCCATATAATACTAAGCCTGTCGATCGTGCACACCTCGCCAAGTGGGGACAGGGTCGAATGGATAAATGCATAGAGAGATATGCGGGTCTGTTGGAGGTGAGGTAAAAATTACAGTGGGATTTAAAAATGGTGGAGGAGAGATATTAGAGAGAAAAAAAATAATAGGAAAATTATTTTGTCCCACTCCTATCAGGTATTTATCTCGCAGCTCGTTCGTATGAAGGGGCTCTCCCACGATCGGTTCATGGTCCTTTCGGTTGGGTCTCAGTGATCGTCGGGATAGGGGGGACCTGGGCCTCATAGGGGCACGTCGCCGATTGACTATTTGCACGTACACAAGTGCAAGCCCTTACGCTAGATAGGCCTGACGGCTTTGGCCTTGTGGCGTGAAAGGCACACGGAAACACAGTGCCGTCCATCTTGTTACGTAAAACAACCGCGTTTTCATGAGATCCTGACTATAACTGTATTGCTCATAAACACGTTTTTTTAAGCATTTATTATTTATGTGGCATTGCACTTTTATTCTCTAATGGGTTTATCATTTTCTCCACCACGCACTGGTGGAAAATTTTCATTTCATGGGGAGTTTAGGAGCCATTTGCAGGGGTGCTGCAGGTGGAGAGAGAAGTTTGGTATTTTTGCCGTACGGGGGATATTCACCTGACCGGTTGGAAAAATTTGTGGCCTACTTAATAAAAGTTATCTATGGGTGCGTAATTTTTTGTTGACTGCCTAATAAAAGTATTCTAGTTTTCCGTAGATAATTACCCAACTACTCGGTTATATTTGTTCACTGCTTACGGCCAAAACGCAATACGATTGACCAACTGAACTGTAATTTTTACTAAAACATTTGGTAAGTTTCTCTCCGCTTCAGTAATGGATGGATGCAATGAGTATTGAAATATCCGTCAAAATTTCCTTTAATTTTTTAAGAAAATAATCAACATCTAATTTTCAATCATCTTAGTTTTTGATTTGATTGATGTTTTAAGGAAAATTTTGGTTAAATTTCGCAATACTTTTGGATAACTATCAGGCAAAAAAGAAAGAAAGAAATTGTTAGAAATCTATCCAAAATTGATAAAATGTGCTCCATCACTATTAATTACTGTGAACAGTTTACAGCAATTGAAAAAAAAAATTATTTTTCGAAAATTGTCAGTTTATGAATTTTTAAAGTGCTTTGCAATTTTTTAGTGAATTTACTTAAGTGTCCAAGATGTCTATTAATTATGACGACTTAATAATCATTTATTATTTACGTGGCATTGCATTTTTTAAGGCTTTTATAATTATTCCATGTTTGTTTAAAATTCATCCATATGTCAACGTGTCACTCAGTTGGCTTACACGGATGCACTTTTACGACTGTTGAAATGGAGTTGATTATGCTCACTACGTCCGGTCGGAACATTCGCAAAAAATATTGGAATTCATTTTTACTTGATTCGTTCCTGATTATGCTTTTTTTTTTAGAAAAATGAATGTTTGCGGCCGGTTGACTAATAATCCCAAGAGAGTTGTCGATGTATAAAATGTTTTAAATTAGTAAAATTCAACTGTATCATAAATCACTGAAGGACACATTTTTAGACATTTTGACTGTAGCAATTGCGATAAAAAGACGAAGAGCCTGCATTAATCAAAAATGAAATAGTTTATTAAGTCATCTGAATTTTTTCGAATTTTAATAATTTTCTTGGAGTACTCGAAGGGAAATTCGCAATCTTCATTGATTTTTCGTTGAAACTTTGAATTAGCAATGACGAATTTTCTAGTAATTTTTGTGAGAACCAAATAGCTACAAATGTTCAACAGTTTAGATACAATACTAATAATTGATTTGGTGATGAGAGGAAGGGGTAGGGTCGGGGCTTTGATGCAATTGCATGATTAAATCTTTTTCGGATATTTTCCTTATTGCCACGTAGGTGCAATAGCCTCTTGCGAAAGTGAGCTGGTGTGGCCTGAAAAAATAAAGCCCGGGCGATAGTAGGTGTGGGTTATTCTTTGATAAAACTTGGTTTTTATCGTGTTTACACGTAATGATAAGCGATGCGAAAAAATGAGGTGGTAATTGCAAAACTCGTGGATAGGTGCAATATTTTGAGAATGATATAGAGGCTGCGGGATTGGAAATGTACGGTTGTTTATTGAATTCGGAACAATCCCGATGTATTACTTTTTAAATTGTTTTGCGTGTTCCTATACTTCAAAGTCATTAGGAATTCATGTCTCCTAAAGCTCTAAAAAGCCAGCCCAACTGAATACACACGGAGAGAAAAATTCCATAAAAATTACGTGTCAGTTCCGTAATCTGCGAGTCAAAACAATATTCCGTAAAAATTCCGGAACAGTGACGTACTTTTTTTATAGAACTTTTCGTACTTTTTCCTAGACTTCTCTGTAAAAAGGTACGGCACTGTTCCGTAATTTTTACGGAATATTGAATGACTGACACGTAATTTTTATTGAATTTTTCTCTCCGTATACGTAACAATATTTTTTTCATTTCATTGTCATTTTTCTGAACCGCTTTTGGCCCAGAGACGACATAAGTACTTCCTCTATATTGATGACATATACAACGAATTTGATTCGCGAATTATAAATGTGTGGCAATAAATATCTCGCACAAATTTCTTCTTCCAATATTCAATCAATCATTTGTCAATTTCCGGTATATGACGAAATTAACACGATGATTCACTCCCATTCAATTATAGTTCAATTTTCCAGTTGGAGATTGGAGTATTCATGAGAATTGAATCATAAGCCGTCAGTTTGCGAGGTTATGACAACTTGGGTACAGGGACGCCACCGCAAGATGTCGCAGTACTCAAGTAAACGGACTCTCACTTCCTCTGCATATGATTTGTTATGGGTATCTATCCCTTTCAGCGATAATAACAGAATTCCTGTCTCATTCTGTATTCCATAAATATGCACAAGTATTGGATTCTTAATTAAAATCGAAATGCTTTTTTCCCTGGATCTAGGGGAGAACAACCCATACGCGATCCACTTGTTTCTCTGCAGATTTTGATTAATTTGATTCATTCACCAGCAACTTCCTCTCAATGCCAAAAAAAATGAATTTGTGGGACAAATTGGGTCATTCATGCCGCCAGTTGAAACAGACCAATTGATGGTGAAAGTGAGTGGGAGAAGACTGAATGTTTGACTTCTTTTCAGCCGTTAGTCATTTCGGTTTAATTGATCGGAATCGTAAAGAGACAGAGAGAGAATCAATTGCACATACATCATCTTCTCTCGGTTTAACGTGCTATATTCATTGACGGAGAAAAGAGAGATCATGGCACATACGACGGTTCAACGACCCCCGGACGTAGTTTGATTTGACGAGAGAGTGAACGAAGAGAAGGAGAACACAAAGAGGGGAGAAAAAAATAAATAACCCAATGACGTACAAATACTCCCAGCGGGCCAAGGCGAAATAACAAAAATTTATTGGACAAACAATTTCGGAATTCAATCCGACATATATATCTTTACTGGTAGGCGATATCCGTGCGTGCCGTCGCTTCGTTCCGGTGAGTTTGTTCAGTTCGCGGATTCCGACACCTGGAATACACAAAAGTGTATTACGTTTTTCGTTGTGATTTCATCATCATTTTTGTTGTTTCAGTGAAATAATAATTGACGAAATTTTAATCAAAATAAGGATAGTCCTGAGAGTTAAAGATTTTTGGTGGTTAAAGAGACCAATAAAACTGTCGGAATCGTGTTGGATTCCATCCATTCAAGCCATTACCAGTAAATTATTCAATTATTTTCCAAAAAATCCGAATAACAAACTAATAATATTCAAAAGTGATTTAAACCGTATTTTTACCACAAAATTTGGGAATAACTTCAAAAATTGGAATTAAAATCTCATTTTCCATTTCCCCCAACGATTGATTTTTTAAAAAAAGAAATTGCATTTCCTTTATTATTGTAATGATATTTTGCGAGCTTACGAATTAAAATATTCTCAATGGTCATTTTTTTTTTCACCGAGAATTATTATGAACAATAAATTGCGGAAAGAAATGTCAAATTCGACAGGGAAAAAGACAATGAAATTGCATTAACGCCCCTCCCCTCCTCCCTCTTCTCCGCCCGGCGCTAATCATCGCCACTGAAACCCTCATGAGCCTCTTACGCAACCACCGCAAGGATCAAATGCAATCATCACAATTTGCCATCGCCATTAACCGACTTGGAATTTTATATTACAGAGCGATAAATTCAAACCATTAATTTCCTATCAGTCTCAGGGGCGAACGAACTGTTCGTGCGGTTATTCGCGGATTGCACTTCAAGGCTGCGTCGTTCGTCGGTCCGAATCGAAACGCGTCCGCCTCGAAATCCGGAGCACTCGCAATGTCATTGAGTCCTGCACTCGATGTATATCTGTAGACTACACCTCACGCTTCAATGTTTTTTCTTTCTCTTTTTTCAAACGAGATTTCAACGTGTAATTCCCTTCCTCTCTCGTAACAGGGGGGATTTTATTGGCCCTAAAAAAAATGTGCGGGCCTCACTGGCAGTTTTCCAGAGTGTTCAGCGTGGGCTTCATAATCCTTGGTTGGCTCCTGAAATGTTTCAGATCCACTGGGGCGCGTATCTACGGTCCTATAACAAAGCTTGCTATGGGTATCTTGAGCTGCGCCAGATTTGAATCCACTAAACGGTGATAATGAACGAGTTTGCTGGTGAATTAGCCTTTTAGTGCTTTCACACGGCTTTCGTGATGCTCGTAGTGGCAATTTGAAAGTTTGCAAATACCGCTTGGTTCATTCTAATTGACCCGAAATTGCCGTAAATGGGATGAAAAGCACGGGTTTTTTTTATTTACTTCGTCAAATATTAATGTCGTAATTTCGTGGAGCGTGGGTTATGAGGTTTTACGTTGTGAGTGTAGTTTCATTAGGGGAGTTAATCGTTGGGGACTAATTGGGGGAGAAAGATGAAGAATTGTTAATGATAAAGTCACGTAGTCGTACGTTGTTAGAAAAAATGACACTTTGCGGAGAGTTTCCAGGTAATTTTCGGATGAGCGAGACACGAGACTTGGGTTGTCATTTTTTTTTGCATCTCTACAATTTTCAATAATTTTCTTTGCTATACGACATGTTGAAAAAAATAAAATTTCATTTTTCTTGGCAATTCGTTTTAAAATATTTCTTCAAGTTACTTCGGCTCAAGTTTCCTGTTTTTTAAAATTCTATTTCTGCTTTTTTTCAACGACAAAGTAAAAAAAAGTGCGCAGAATCTACACACGGCAGAAGTGAAACCTAATCAGTTCGGTATTTAAATGAGTAATATACACTCAAAAAAAGTACTTGCTGAGAGTACAAGGTACTGATGGCTAATGGGAAAATCCTTTTCACCAGCACCAAGGTATTTTTGACCGAACGAGAAATTTGACACTTGTTCGAAGTTCTAAAAGTACTGGGTGCTAATTTTTGCCTCGATGTTTCTAGTTACTTGGAAAAAGTACCAATTGTACTCCTGACAAGTGCAGAAAACACTTGCAGTTAGTACCATACAGAGAGAAAAGTTTCAAATTTAAACACAGCTTTGAATGCGACTTTTCTCCTTATTTTGTATATTATTAATTGGCGGAGAAATTGCTTTAATGCAAGAGGATTTTAAATGGAGAGGGGTCCTCTTGTTGAGGGCTTTTTTATTGAAAAGAAATTTTCCTATACGGAAGGGATTTATTCGCATGAAGGGTATCCAAATTTTTAATATCAAATTTTTCATTAAACATTTTTAAGTGCATTTTTTTTCAAATTTGCCTTTCAACTTTTTGGTTCAAATTTTGAATTTCAAATTTTAAATTTTTGAAATTTCACGTTTACCGCCAGTCAAGCGCTTCTGCACAAAGAAATTTCCTCCCAATAATAGAATATCTCATAAAATTTGTCACTTGCAGAAAATAATTTCGGTACTGGCCGCCAATACATTTTTTCTATATAGTATAAATTTTATGTAAATAACTAAAACACCATCTAAACTGTCCCCACTCAACCCGTAATTTCATATTCACTCACGCGGCGGCATATCATTTGCCCAGCATTTCACTCTACCAAAGAACAATTATGAGGACTGGGACAGCCAACCATAGTGCTCCCAATCACGGGCCCGTCTCTCGCTCAAATCGTTTCACGAATTTGTGATATAGGGCGCGTCATGTTTTTGGCTTACTCTATCTGCCCTAAAGAAGTTTTACGTTGAAAAATCAAACAGAAACTATATAACAGGATTTTATGGCAAATTTGATCTCAATGAAATTAAGTCTTTCAATATTTTAATAGAAAGTGAAGATTTTTTTTACAGGTAAAAAAGCAGATATATATGTCTTCAAAAATGAATTTTGTCAAATTTAGTCGTTTTTCTCTCTCTCCCATCTACACATGTTTTCTATTGAACATCGCGTTACTCATCTTCGGTCCGATATCCCCCGAGAAAGACCGTAATAATCTGGGAGAGCTATCCGAACCCTTCCAATTTTCTGTATGAAGTAAATTATAATTTTGCACACTACAGAATTTGATGACCGGCTGTTTTGCAATTACTCGAAGAGTTACAGTTTTTTTTCCAGATAAAAATGGAATTTTCCACTTCAACCGGTCAGAAAGCAATTTAAATTTAAATTGGGTAGAGACTGAATTCCAAGGCACCTTCAAAATAACTCCCTCCTCAGCAAAAAAAACCATAATCACTTGATAACGATGACTTTTCCATTAATTATCTATTTAAATAATTTTACAATTCGTTCCATGCAT
This sequence comes from Psyttalia lounsburyi, assembly GCA_030522865.1. Taxonomy (NCBI): domain Eukaryota; kingdom Metazoa; phylum Arthropoda; class Insecta; order Hymenoptera; family Braconidae; genus Psyttalia; species Psyttalia lounsburyi. The sequence goes on along the minus strand of JAPYZN010001743.1, from coordinate 10,211 downwards.
GTTTAGCATGTACAGAGGAAGTATTTCTATTGAAATTGAAGGCAGAAGAACATGCATAGTTCAGATTCTTTGACGGGAGGCAAAATGAGTCGTTCGCCAGAAGTATTAGTGAGTGTGAAGAGAGAACGATGGATTTGAAATTGAATGGATGGATCGAATGAATTGAATGAGATGCATGTAAAACGAAAGAAAAAGATGAATACAAAAATTTCCGACAATATTAAAATGATTCACGTGGGCTTTGACAACAAAGGGTAGATCCCCTCTGATATTAATTTTATATCCTAATAAAGATATAAATGTGGAAAATATGAGAAATTACAATTACGTCACGAAATGTATTATCGCTCTTTGATGATTTTTAGTTAAATCAAATATAAACTGGCTCTTCTACCACGTTTTCCCTGCGGAAAAACATTTTTTAATTTCCCTGAAAATTCAACACCATTTCCAATTTCTGACCAAAGCCGACGTGCCAAAAATTATCCACATGACATATTTCAGCTCTTGTCAAATCGGAAAATTTTCAGGTCATCATAATTAAAATTTTTTAATTATATAGAACAATTTTCAATGATCAGTATAATTTTTGTTCTGCCTTTTAAAATTAATTTCTGCTCCTAACACTCAATGACTACCATAGATTTTCTATAAGCCATTTTAACGTCACAAAAATCATCGAAACCTCTCTCCATTCCTTTGAAACCCATGATTTTCGATAAACCTTTAAATTGACCGCGATAAATCCCAATGGACAACCACTCCACGTCACGCCCATAAATGGCGGTAACCTCAATGAAGGTCGAAGGGGGGGGACCCAGCAGACACCACAGCACGAATGCGAAATAATCCTGAGAGAACCGAAAATAAAACCCGAAGGAAATCCGAGGCCATTCCCTTAGCCAAACCTGCACGAAGGTCGGGGGCGGGCCAGAGACCGACACTTGGTGAGGAGTCTCTCGTGCATTCGGTAGACATTGTACGACCTCGAACGCAGCTCAAGGACCACGGTCAACATTTCATGGTATAATTTTTTTGTCCTCTTTCATTTTTGTCCAGGTTTTTGTGCATGTTCAGCCTCGCTGCACTCTTTATACCGCAGTGCCAATCAAAAAGATTTGTCCCTTTGTACGTTTTTGTTTCAGTGGAAACTAAAGAAAACTGGAAGAGAGGATTATTTGGATGTCTCAATCAGAGAGAGTTTGTCTAGCTGTTGGGAATTATCAATATTTCTGGAGGGACTGTTATGGGTATCATAAGAGACAATTAAATCATGAGAAATCGTTTATATAGAGGAAGAGGGGGAGAGTATTTAGACGTTTTAATTGACTGCTGCGCCACCTTACGGCAGCGTCCCTGTACCACACCACCATAATTTCTTTTCTTTGATTATGGATACCATCCAAATCCCATCTAATAGTTTTCTATGACGTGACAAGAATGTGGAACTCTATATAAATTCCACTCTGGGATGTAAAGAAGAAAATCAGAGAAATTTCGTCAGGCGATAAAATCCAAAACGCGAATCATAAAATAATTAAGCTCAACTACAAAATCTTCACGTTAAAATTAAAAAAAATGATTGGACTGTCAGAACATCTTGAGGTGACGTATCTATCATGAATAGCAAGTCAAATCGAGTTAATATCTCTGCAACAATTAATGCTCATTTGCATAAATATCTCCAATAACTTCCAAATGATAATGGTCGTTATCTGAGCTTTCACTAGGTTACTCTGAACTCAGTGAATTTATCATTACGAAAAAACAAAAGCAAATCCCATAAACCACAATAACTTTATTTTTGGTAAGCCATTGTTACCACTTGTGATATAAATCCACACGACAAAAAGCGCATTGTGTGCATCGAATTAGTGCCTCAGTTGCCCAAAGGTTATCTCCACTTACTTGTATAACTTTTCATCCACACACGAAAGCCAACTGAAACATTTCAAGTTTTGCATGTGTGTAACGCACGTGCCCACGGATTAACGCATACCGGGCGTTATGTATGCATATATGCAAGTGTGTAGTACAGGAGAGTGGGCGAGACAATGCCAAACCCAGAAAGCGAAAGAAGAGAAAACGACTATTGAATAACTTTTCACAAGTTACATAGAATATATGTAACCTACATGACGTTGAGGTAAAGTTGTTGATCATAATACCTACTTAAAAATAAAAATCAACTCCACTATTTTGTCAGAAACTTTGGGCTTTGTCGATCTTGGGGTAGAGCTGGTGAGTCACAGTCACCTGCAAAAGTCAATCATTCCTCACAGAAGGGGAATTCTTGGCTCGTGAGCTATAGACATTGAGTTATTTGGAAATGTTTGCCAATTAATAATTTCACCTACTCTACCTGGAAAAATAATGAGGCTAAATGGAAAGTTTTTTATTTTCATTCAAAACTCAAATGCAAATCCGTCATTTTTACTTTTACCGTCCCTGTCAGTTTCACACTCGATTTACTTTTTTATTATATACGAACAACATTTGTTAATAACATTTTATTGAACGGGATCATTCTTTACTTGTTTTTTTGAGAGAAGTGGTTGATGTGGAGCAATTTCAAGAGCTGGGAAATTGTTGAACGAAAATATAAATACCGGAAATCGAGATTGAATATTTCAATTCATTTTGTTATCACATGATGCGCAATTTAATGAACAAACCTCTATTTTGCAGGAAAATATTTTTTTCGTTCTTAAAATTAAAATCATCGCTCACAGAAGGGAACTCTTCGTCCGGGGCTCATGAGCATCGAATTGTTAGCACATTCGAACTATTGAGGCAAGTCCGATCGTCCACTCTTCACTCGGTCAAAAAGTGTCGAAAAAAGCACTTTGCTAAACATTTTTTTTGAACTCTCAATGTCATCGGCGTCGCAAACAAAAGAATTTGCATTTTCCTGAATCAACAGACGACGCTCTTAACCAGAATTCTTTCTCGATACAGCTCTAAGAGGGCATAAAAACAAGAAACACACAAACAAGTGAGAAAGAACGAGAAACAAGGGTAGAGACCGACGCTATAATACATCAGTCGTCGCCCGATCGTGTGTGGCGCAACTATACGACCCACTAAAACTTCTTCGTTGCATAATGCAGCCAGCTAGTGTTATATGCTGAATGCCTACGCCAGTCATTCGGGGTATATGTGTGTATTGCCATTCTTTTCTTTTCATCCGCGCTCTCGTCAACGACTTGGACACGCTCGAACGCCCCGTGTGGGCATCACCACGACACACAGCCATCAACTATGCCAATTTTCAATTGACTGTGCAAAAGAAAAAAAAATGAAAATACAATGAGAACGAGACACGATCTCACGTTTTCACTTCATTCCATTGCGCAATGAGAGATTTTTCCACCACTTCCGAGGGGCTAGCCACTTCAAAAAGCAGTCAAACTTCTGCAAAAATTCAGAAATATATTTATTACTTTCTCCACCTGAGTTTCAAAAAAAATTGTTGATTATTTCGAATTCGTCACCTGACAACCAGAATTACCGCTAAACAAAGAGTAACCCGATTTGTCATTTATCCAAGTTCGCGTAGACAAAAGTCAAATATAGACCAATTATTTTCGGAAATAAAAAAATACGATTTTCAACAACAATTCCCGTAAAAACACAAAATCCTGTATTCCTGTTTTTGAATTCCTATTGATTTCCATGGAATGATTTAACAGAAATAAATACAATTTCCACAGATTTCTCGGTAAAATTGAATGAAATTATAATATGAGAATTTTTTCTTAATAGTGTACGATTTTCGTTAATTTCGTCACATGGTAAAATTTAATTCAGTCCTCGCCACAATAATCAACGATTTCCTCAAAATTAGAGAACAATGGAACAATTTTATGAGCTCGTAGAACACGTTGTGATCAATTCTGCCTTATGGTTATTGTCAATACTTGCATGACCAATATTAAGAGTTTTTTTTAGTATTAATATCCATTAGTCTCTTTGTCCTTCTTCATCCAACATTTATGAGATTTTTTCAGACTTTTTTCAGGATGTTTTTCTATCCGATTTCATGAATTTCCTTGATTGCCAATAATGAATTCAGAGCATAATTTCCGGAATTACCTCTCATTTTTTCGTACAATTATTTCTTCACTGATAAATCATCGAATTTCTTAAATATTAAAATAATTCTTAATTTGTAGAGTTAGATGACATCAAAAATTCCCAAGAAGAATATCTGGGTAGTAATGGTTTCAATTTTCGGTGCTCGCTGAATTTTCAAGAAAATTCTAACAATACAAAGATTAAACTGATTCCTCATTGGTCGAATGTGAACAGAGCAGGGAGTCCTGGTCCTCCATTTGCAGGGGTGCCCTTGAAAATTGGGTTTTACGATTAGTCCAATGTATCGCAGTCTAAGAAAATCTTTAAAATTTGCTAATTAATCATTCACTAACAATGAGTATTTCGTGCTTCAATTCCTGAACAATAATATAAGCCGCTTCCAAACCGTTAATAAAAAATAAACTAAAAACTTAACGCAAATTCCGTATTTTGGCTTGGCACATTTTGAACACTGAGGATGCGTAAAACTTTTGGACGACAGTGTACAGGGGCCTGTGAGCGTTCCTCCGCGGACTCAGTGACGGCACAGTGGGGGTAAAAGAGGCCCTCGACTCGCCAGTTGGGTGAGGTCAATGTCGACTCTCGGTGTTTGCGAGTTGGACCGGGCCTGAGGCCGGGCGTTGGACCGCGCGCATTTCTCTTTGTATGTGTACCACTGGCATTCGCTAGTGTGTGCACTTGTGTTGCCGACAACGGACGGGTCCCCCTGGTTTGTTCGCCAAGAGGTGCATCGCCCTCCGCTCGGCTGCGTCAAGGCCAGCGAAAATACTCGCTCCCTCGTTATTTTCCTTTCTTTTTGCTTCTTCTTATTCGCTCAAGTCACTCCTCTCTCGGTGAACACTAACCGCCGAAAGCCCAACTTCCCTCTTCACCGCTACCCGCCCCCACCCATCCTCCTCCCTCCCCCTCCCTCCACGACCGACCGCCAAGGGACTTGTGCAAAACTCGGACGTAGATCGTTCTTCGGGGCGCGCGGCTCCTCTTGAGCCGCCACGAAATAAAGTAGGGGAAGAGGATGAGGGAAAAAAGAAAATAGAGGAAGAGGCGGACACCGTGTGCATTCGAGAGAGAGAGAGAAAGAGAGGGGGGGGGGACTGATGGAGAAAAAGAGAGAAAAGGAAATGAGAGGGACGACCGGGTTTTCGGCCCGCGGGAATGCGCCTGCACCAACCGGCGAACTGGAGGGTAGGTCCGGCCTCAGTTTATGGGCCTTCCTTTTTTTTTCATTTTTGTTGGCCTTCCCTTCTTCTTCGTGGCGTATTCTCTTCCTTTGAGGCACAATTTGTACTCATCGCCTCGGCAAAATCCGCACGAAGTTTTGAGAACCTTCAAAATTATCAACAAAATTTGCAGTGAAATAAAAACTCGAATATTTTTTAGATCGATTTGAAAATGAGTTGCTGGATGCCGTTGAACAATCAACAAACGCTGAAATCAACGATTGATTTGAGTTAACGAAACGTTTATCATGTAGTCTAATCATTGGGGGCACAAGTGGCTTTCACTGTAGATTTTATTACATTCATAAAACAAGTAACTACATATCGTATATCCGATTGGAACATACCTTGCACTCTATTATTTATTTCTATTAGCATTATCGAAGATTCTCGATCACGTAGAGTTAAAAAAATTGAGTAATTCGGTAATATTATTATTATACGTTAGTATTAATTATCATGAATTAACACATTAGGTCGATGCCTCAGATGATAAAAGGTAAAAAAAAAATAATTTTTGAGTAATTAATAAATGTTTTTATCGAGCTGTGACAAAAAGGGAATTTTTCCGCAGATTGTGATGAAAAATTTTGTTCGTAATACTTCCAATAAATTTTTTTCTTCCAGTCGCCAAAAACTCCATTTTTGCACTCGTCACGAAATATACTACTGTATCACTTTAAACAATTGAACCTGTCACCAAAAATTTGGAATAATTTTTTTACTATTAAAAGTGGTGGATACTATCAATAGTTCTCTAACCATTAAATCTTAAACGCAAAGTTATTTTTTACGACTTTTTCTTATCCTATCTTTCACAGTTCATTGAAATTCCGAGATTTCAGGGATTTTTTTGATTTTAGTGCCTTAATAGATGTCACATAACTTCGAATTGATATAACACATTATCGGACTTGCTCAAAGTAGCACATTAGTTTGCTTCATGACCTCGCCAGTATAAAAATAATCTAGAACTCCATTTCGTCCGACACTAATTACACCCATAATTTTCGTATCAATAGTATAGAATTCAAATGATCCCCTCCTAAAATCTCTGAATCCATCCTCTCCCCTCAAATTCATCAAACTCTGCCTCACAACTGTTGGAATCGTTCATCAATTTCCACTCGTCAATTTGTGCAAAACCTCGCACGTTGCCAGGGTCCCCATAAAAATGATCAGTCTAGAAGAATGCAAGTAGTTTGCGTATAACCCGACGACTGACTCGGAGATGTAGAGTTGATGGAATCCGTTGAAAGCGAAATAACGGATTAGTCGTGGCGGCCTCGTACGTACGGCCTTCCTCTCGTTTCCTCTTCTCTCGTCCTTCCACTCTATCGGCTGCTCGTAAAGTTACGTCGCACATTACGCACATCGCCTGCATCCTGGCCTGTGTATAACGCCATTCTCTGTACATGGGACTACAGTACATAACGATATAACACACATGTTTAAAGGTGCAACCGACTGACTGGGGTTTCGCTTGTTACGTTTTCCCCACTGTTGCCGAAACTTCATCAGATATCTCCAAGCCTTCATCGAATAGTCGCATTTTTTTCACGGATTTAAAGTATCTGCATCTCTTATAGCAAACTCCATTGGACTTGAAGTCCTATTTTTAGCAACTTAATCTCAATTTTGGATTGACGAAAAATATTGAACAGTTAATATTCAAGATGAGTAGAGACGCATTTGGTCTAGTGGTTAGCGTGCTCGCCTCAAGAACAAAGCGTCCCGAAGTGCGGAGGTTCGAATCCCGGTGGTGGAAAGATTTTTCATCGTTGAAAATCGAACTCAACCTGTGGAGTCTCTAGTTATAAGTTAGCTAGCTAGAATCTGGGTAGGGAATTAGGGTGAGGTACCGCGTAGGTACAGGGACGGGAATGTAAAAGACCAAAAGGTCATAACCTCTGGCACCACCCATTTAATTTATTCAAGACGAGTCTCATGCGACAATCAACATTTCCATTGTAATAAAAAAATTAACATCCCAATTTGGCCATAATAATTTCAACGACTTCCTTTCTGAATAATCGTCTCATGTGCTGCTCGAAGTGAATCAAATCGCGAAGCGAAATCATGGCTTTTAGAAAATTACTGAACCTGCCCGACCTGAAAAGAGATTCGCACTGAAAAACAACTGAACTTCCGCAACTCTGAGACAAGAGACGGTGGCTCTTTCTCCCCCGCTTACCCTGCACTATTTGGCTGGTTATGCTTTCTCCACAGTTGCCGAAACTTCATCAGATATTTGCAGGCCTTGATCGAATAATCGGGGTTTTCACTGATTCGGGTATTTCTAGAAAACTTTACTGAATTCGGAATCCTATTTTTTAGCAAATTAATCAATTTTGGATTCAAGAAAAAAGTTGCGCAGAGATGTTAAACGAAAGTCGCACAGAAACATCAATATTTTCGCTGTACACGGAGAGAAAAATACAGTGGAAATTACCATTCCGTTATATAATCATCTCGTAGTTCGGCTGCTCGGGGAAAATTACCGTACTACATCAATAAAATTTCTTGATCGCCTACTAAAAGTTATCGAGAGGTACGATAAAAATTATCCAACTTCTCAGTAAAATTTGTTCACCCCTCCCTAAAAATTGTCTAGACGTGTGTATAATTTTTATTAAAGATAATGAATTTTGCAATGCTATTGGGTAATTTTTCCGATCGTCGAAAATGCTAAACGATTACTAAACGAAACCGTAATTTTGACTAAAAAATATTTATCCGTGAACTAAAAAATAAAATCCTCAATTTTTTCATCAAAATTTCAATTCTCTTCTTTTTAAAATCATGTCATGTGCCGCTTGAAACCAATAAAGTCACGAAGCGAAATCATGACTACTAAAAAAATTACTGAACCTGCCCGACCTGAAAAAGCCATTCGAGTCGAAAAAAAAAACTAAAGTCCCTCACCCCAGAGACCGGAGTCAAGAAAGATACGGGCCCATATCTGCCCTTGGCTCTTCCTCTCCCCCTGCCCTATTATATTCATGCACATGACCCTCTCCTCCTTGGCGCCTGGTTTTCGCCCTTTTCTTTCCGCCTATCGGAACAATCCATCTTTCCCCTCCACCGCGAGCACACGCGACAGCTGCTGCCTGCGGACGCGTCATGGTCAGACGAGAAGGCAATAGAGAGCTTGCGCGATCGCACGTTTTCGCATTTCCTCTTCTTCCATCATTTTTATTTCTTATCTATCCTCCAATTGAGCCTCAATTGTACCGCATTCATGGTATTTTCATTCTGATTGGTATCAGTCAGCCGACGATAGCTGGTATTTCCATATCGGATAATATTACCCATTCCCTGTGCCATTTTGGAACAGAGTATTTTTGCGTTACGCCACATTATGTCGCACACGGTTTGAGCCAACGGCACCGGCCCTTTGACCACGCGCTCGTGGCTAAGGGCTCTCCCTTTTGCATTAACTGACAGTCCAAGCGAAATGTGGATAACGCGACTATAAACCCAACGTTTTGGATGCCTCTGTAGTGCTGATTGATGGAAATGATTTGTTGGGCGTTTGAAACACTAATGGGTTTGTCGAGTATTCGTAAAACAGTCAATTGATGAAGGAAAATTGAAATATAAAAAACGCCAATGCAATATCTTTAAATTCATAAATTGAAACGGGGGGAAAAGAAAACTCCCAGCTAAAGTAGTTTTCACCGTTTAACCAGTCTATATTTGACCAGTCTATTTATCGTAGGGGCGTTTTAATTTGTAATCGTTAAGTGTATCTTCCAATCAATTTCTGTAGTTATTTTCTCGAAATATTTATGTCGATTATCTCAATTAATTGAAATATGCATTATTACTCATGAAAAGATTGAAATTAGTACTCAGCACAAAAATATTCAATTGATTAAATATTAAACATTCCAAAAATACTAATCAGGATATTTTTTATACTAAAGAAAATCTTTGAAAACACTTTTCACTAAAAATTCTTTCGAAAATGCCTCGAAGTTTCTTTTTATCGCTGGGATAAATTGAAATGATTAGTTCCCAAGATATTAAACTTCAGAAATAAAGCTCTCTTATTAAACAACTTATTTGTCGGTCTTCCATCAGTTGACAGCGAAACCCAGTATTGAAATATAAGTCAGTGACTATTTCACTGTCGCATACTCATTGGCCCCTGCTTGTTTCAAATAATGAAAGACAAAGGACACCGAGTTTAAGGACCTCTGGGATGACGTTACTTTCCCGATGCCTTCAATGCAGGTACTTCTTTCGCCTGTATGCGGCGAGAGAGGATGGAAGAGGAGAATCGCCCGCGTTGGATTTCGCATACGAAAGAGCAGGAGCCAAAGAGCCTGGGTGGAAGGCAAGGACCCGTACACAATGCGTGCTCCACGGAATAAACGAGCTTGTCGGGTCTCGATAGTGGGAGAATTGAATGTGTGCGAAGGGAGAGGAAGGAGGGAGAAAACGAAAAGGGAAGGCTGAGGTCGCTCTACTCGCCATTTGAGTTGTGGAAGGGCATGTACGTAAATGGAGGGGGGGCCGGAATTTAGGGTAGGTCGTGGGACAGCCGCCAGCAACCCTCATACATCCACTCGTCCAGACAAAAAACCCTGCCTCTCCCCTCCCCGTCCGCCCTCGTTCCTGTCCACTCCCTTCCCTCAATTCTTACATATCTCATTGTTGAAGTTAACCCCCCCCCCCCTTCCCGCTGATTCGACTCCTTTCAGTTCCACTTTTTATATGTGCATTTCGCGGAATTCAAGTGCACACGAAAAACAACGATTGTACGAGAAGTCTTTGGAGTTGTTCCTTCTCACAGTGGCTACGAAAAATAAACCGCGCCGAGGTATACCCCAGGCACCTCCCACTTGATCTTCATTCGATTCCCCATCCTCGTCCTACCTCAACTTC
>JAPYZN010001742.1:0-15247 GCA_030522865.1 Psyttalia lounsburyi | reverse complement strand
AGTCTCAATTGTTGGACACTTGAAAACCTTAACTTGAGACTTGAAAATTTCAAGTTGAGACTCAAAAATCCTAAATTGAGATTTAAAATTCTCAACGTGAGACTGTCAAACGTCTCAACTTGACGGCAAATGACTAGATGACTTTTACTGACCAGTCGGTAATTTTTAGCGAGCTTCCCTCTCTGCAGATTAAAAAATTGAGAACAAATGGTTTTTTGAGGGAATTCCTTGCCAGTACTTTTTATAATTTTTGAATATTAAAAAAAAATTGAATTCTTCATTTTTATAAATTTTTGAAAGGCGGAAATAATGAAATTGTTCACTTCCCTAGGATTCCATATTCAGTAGCAAATTTTATAGAATGTTAGATTAATTAGAAATTAAACTTCTCGGATTTTTTGTCAATTTTTATAGAATAATTGAAAAATAATTGACTACTAATCCAAATTTTCCGAATTTACGTATCAAATAAATAAATAATCTATACCCTCCTAACGCGTTAAAAAATTGCGAGAACAGGTGAAATTGACGACCGCAAAATAACTTTCGCCTGACATGTCAACATAACATTTACGAACAATTCCCAACTCACGTGAGAACCCCTCCCTCCGCCGATCAGGGCCCCAACACCTCCACAATTTTCCCCAGAATTTAATGTTTACACTATCTTAACAGGCGCCATTATGCACTTAGAGTGCTATCAAGCGGAGCAATCTCCATAACTCGTCGAAAAATACTCATGTCGTCTAAAAATTTGCGTCGCAAACTCGTTAGCTATCTTAAATTATTGGGAATAGTGCAACAATGCTGTCGCCAGGGCAATCAAGTCGCATATTTCTCAGTTTAGTTACGATTTTAGCCACTTCTCGCGGCTTCCGTCAATCCCCACTAACAGCCGATAAATTACGCAGGAATAATTATGCGAGAATCAGCGAGACATTCGTAGAAATGACACTTCCGTCGAGTGAATCGGACGAACGAAAACGGTTCAGGAATGTGGCCGCCATATGTGAACAAATTCCGCGTCCCTCGCCCCCCAAACTCTCGCCAAAAAAATTTTCTACCCCGGGGATGATGACTTTGACAATTAATGAGAACTTGCCAATTTTTTTATTCATCTGAACTGCGTCTGGGATTTTTTTTTTCAATGGGAATTTTTATTCAATTAAATTTTTGGGTTTAAACTTTTGGTGAAGTGGAAGTTTTTCGTCGCGGGACTTGGAAAATTCGCCAATGGCGGATTTCGCGCTCTTCGCGCCCTCTCGTGAGACGCTCAAAAACTAAATGATATCCTAAATGAGATTCTTAATATTTTAATTGCTAACGATATTCCAGGAGTAATAATAGTGCCAATATTACTACTAGATTTGAATGTTAAGATAATATGAAGAGAAAGAGAACTAAAAATGATATTTTCGTAAAATCTCAATTAAATTTAATGACAAAAGATTGGAGTGTCTTTTATTATTAAATTTGATACTCCATTTCGGTTACCCCAATTAATTTCTAAAAGGCTCAAATGAAGATGGAAAGAAGTCTCAATTTTCGATCTAAAAAAGTAAATTCGAAATTGTTTCAATTTTTCATTTCAAACCTATAAAAATTATACTCTAGAATATTAAAAATTTTGGAATAAAGTTTTCCTTTTTGATGTGTAAATATACAAAAAAAATTATATCTTTGTGCCATTCAAATGCAACTACTCCCTAAACATTTCCCCTAGAAGAATATTTCATTAGAAATGAAACTAAAAATCTGCAGTTGAAATTCTCCCGCCAATTGATGTGGAACTAATTTCCTAACCTCGTTAATCCCTACAAAAAGACTCGAAAAACGGGGAAGTACATTATGAATACCGACTTACCACAGACGACTCGTTCGAAAGGGCTCATCCAATCTGAAACCAAGAAGAAATTACCATTAACTACACTCTAAAAACCAGACATAAATGACATGAACTTCTGATGCAATTAAAACAAACTCAAATCGAAGCTCTGGAGACTTGGCGGACGGGGGATCGGGGCTGGGGGGTAGTAGATGGCGCAACTGTTCGCCCCGGGAAAACACATGCTTTCCAACGGGGAAAAGGGGTAACGGCCGGAAACGAGTCGTCGGCGCGTGCCGAACTATTTCAACGAGACGCAATTAGAAACGAGACGAGAGATTAGGACAACCAAACGTGGGTTGCTTGGCTGAGCATGGCGCCACTGGCGCCCGCTATTCTCCCGTTCCGTTTCGGAATTTCGTAGCGCGAATATTACACTCTGTACATTGTACCAAAAGTGCGGGAGGTTTTTGCCATAAGATGAAGCCATTAACAACAAACGAGCGGCGGAAAAGGGGTAGGGGGGGGTATACTAAGACTGACAGTCATTGATGGGATTTGAATGCCTGCTGTGTTCTAGCTTCCTCATCGCGATGAATTCCTTATTGGAATTGCTCAATATCGAAACAAGGGACAAAGCAGCAATCGCGATACCGCGACAGTTACAAAAGCCTACAATGTCTGAGGGATAAGATAAAATTAATAAAATGCTAGAGTTCGCGTGTGGTCCGCATGAAGCATGCCTTCATTGTTAGCTGGTGAGACGCTCCAGAAACGAAAAGAAGTTGATCCTCAATGCTAATGGGTTCATAATAACGCAACTGTTGGAGGGGAAATAGCCAACTTGTTCGCGATGATTAGCATATCCGCGAGCCATTAAAACTTAATCGAGATCCAGTCCATAACTGCTGCGACCTAGTAGTCCAGCCTCATTGTCATTATATATATTTTATTGCGGCAAGTTAGACCACCTGAACACCATTAAATTATTCTTGATTTCCGAGTGAAAGAGGAGGGAAATTAAAAGAAAATTGATCTTTAGACATGCTAGGAGAATTGGTACTACAGCCGTTGGATTTTCTAGATGAGGAGGCTTTCCTTCGAGTGCAATCGTAAAAGACAAATTACTGGAAATTAATAGATTCCGGTGAAGATGGACTTTCTTTTTTTCGGTATCACCTTTCATTGAAAATGATATTTTCAAGGCGATTAACGGGGCGTTGATGGTGGCTATGCTTTCACGATTTGCCGATCGCGAGAGGAATACAAATTGGTGGTGTTTATTTTAAGAATTGCAGTTAAATTTCTGTCATTGTCGTGCATTGGAATTTTTATGCTTCAATGAGATCTCCATTGGGATGGATTTACGGAGCTGAAAGCCATGGGATAATTCAACGAATCATCCGCAAGTTCTAAATTATAAATAACTAAATTGAAACATTCTAATTTTAAATGATTTTCGGCCTGCCACCGGCGATAAATCTGAAGTGATTCATGCCTCCTACGTAGATTGTGAAAGATATACAATTGTTTGAAGAACTCAAAGTGTCGGCTTTGAAGCGACGCCAGCTGATGCCAGCTTCCGTCGGGTTGGTTTGCAGGTTGCTACACACATCGTTAGCCGGCGTTATGTATCAAAAATATTTATAGATTTCAATCAAAATTTAACTGAGGGTTTTGACTAGGAACTATTAAACAAGTGGACACAACAATCGTTAATACATGCGTTGGGAGCACACAAGGGATACTTATACGCGACAGCCGAAGCAATCCGACGGCAGACGACAAAACAGCCATGCAACATCATTTTCATCTAACATGCTGAAGTAATCACAACTCACTCCAGACTGACTCACCGGAGATGGTCATCCATGGGTATCTCGGAATATCAGGTATGCCAGGTTGTCCAGGTGTGGGTTGCTGACAGGACGTGAGTGGATCAACAACGCCAGAGGCAGCCGCCGCTTGATGATAAAATTGTGCAGCGGCTGCCATAGATGCTGATGCCGCGGATACAGCTGATGATGCTGGTGCTGATGATACAAGTCCCCCAGCTGTGCCACCATTCTGATGATGATGTGATAGACTATAGTTGACCATTGGATCTGTGGAACTAGGTGCTACACTTCCAGTGAGACTGGCTGTATAACGACACGATTTATCACCAGTCGCTGCATCAACAGCAGCAGCAGCAGCGAGTGCTGCACTGGAGGCAACTGATGAACCAAATCCAGGTACCATTGATGATGTTGCACCAAAAGCAGCCGCTGCTACAGCCTGTTGCTGCTGATGATGATGATGGGCCGCCGCAGCGGAGACGTATGGATACATACTCGAGGTAGTTCTTGCCGCCGGTGATGTTGATGCTGAACTTCCCGAGTGCTGGGGACTTGATCCCGTTGGCGATGGTGAACTGTGCTGGGCGTAATTAACAGCTGCAGCGGCAACAGCCGCCGCTGATATACTCGACTCAAGACTCGCTGTTGACGAGCCACTGGAGCAGGCTTGAACTGAATTTGGATTGGCGCTAGCAAACAACTGTTGATGATGAATTTGGTGATGATACTTTGGTAGCATACTATCAATTATAAATTTGGAACTCATCGCTACACACAGCGAGGCCAACTCAACACCCAATGGGCAACTCAACACCCGCACTGGTCACGCTCAGTCCTTGCCATCCTGTCGCACCTGTGTTATTAAACCCTCTCGCTCTCTCTCTCGCTCTCAACAATGGTGAGTAAAACAAAAAACAAATCCTGCAGATTTTACGATGCACCCTTTATGCACTTCCGTATGCACACACTTCCTTCCCGAGATTGTTGAATAGTAAATGGTTGTCGTCTCAAACTACACGTACTTCCACACGTTGTATTGACAAATCCCCCTCCTATGATTCCTGGTAGTCCATACCCAACAGTGTCACCTCGTCCCTCTCCAACCGTGGACGTCTCTTTATCGGCGCTTTACCCTCACTTTTTATTACCACTTACGCAACCGGGCACATCACACTATGCCAAAATAAACGACGACCTTGCGACTGAATCCCTCACTGACCTGCCAAACCCCCCCGAAGACTAGAAAACACTGTCCCTCTCCTTATTATTTTTGATGTTTTTCTTTTTCTTAATTCCCTTCAACACCACTTCCAGATCCTTCAACTTTCTACTTTCCCCAAGACAACCACTGAAAATTGTCCTCAACACCAACTGTCCACCACAAAACAATGGCTCTAATAAAATAATGAGTTTCGATGATTACAGTAGAACAAGTTGAGGGGATGATAATTGACCGAGGGTCCCCCCACAAGACCCCACAGCTGTGCAATGTGTAAACCGTGAGTAAAATTGGGATCTGGATTGGGACACGGGGACAAACGGCTGATCCGCGGCCTGTCAGGTGTTAGAAGCCGTTTCTTGCGTACTTCTCGGATAGTCGACGAATCCTTTATGGGCCATGCATGAAGGTACTATAGCCCCCTATCCCGAACGCCGCGTACTACACCATGGCCAGCTAAATGTAACCCCTTACAATAATGGCGCCGCTCGTCTCCTGCACCCCCTCTCCTTGGTACAGCACAGCTGGTAAACAGAGTTAACCAATCGGGTTACGGCCTTACCAAGCACTGGCCAATCGCACGCCTTCTAGGCGCGCCAAGATGAATGGGTCTCCCGCTGCTTCAGCTTCTCACTTCATCACACAAACTGCTCGGCTGATGCTGTCTCTGTCGTTGCTGAGGTGTCTCTCCTTCTTCCACTCGTTCAGTCTTCGGGGGCTTGAGCGTTATCGCGTGCTCACTTGGTCTCATTGCTTGACGCCACCACTGGCGCTGCTGGTGGCACTCTACGTGGCGCTCCCGTGGTACCAACCACTGCGGGATTTCCATCTCTCTGTCTCTCGCTCTTGCACTCTCACTGGCTCGCTCACTCGCTCGTTGATTTTTTTGAATTTTCGAAACAGTGTCACACTTTCAGCCTCAGCATGCTGTTACGCCATGCGTTTCTGGATTACTACTGAAGCTCTAAATTTTGGATTATCATCGCGAACTACATTACGAGAGCTGTGACGAGGGCTTTTCGCCGGCTAGTGGCGTACTTAAATGGGTTTTTCGTGGCTGTCTGGCTGGAGGGAAGATGATTTAGGGGACGTTTCGTGTTTGTTGATACACAAATACATTGTCAGGCTGTAAATATGGGGTGAAGTATTCTTGGGAGAGGCATGTTGTCTCCTACTTTCGAGTCCTCCTCGGTCTGCAAGGCTTACTTGTTTTTTTTAGTCCATTCAGTTCTATGAGATCCACTCGAAAGATCTGCTCCCCAGTTTCATGCCATTCCTCTGTTTATGTTTTTTTTTCTATTTTTTTTTTGCACTTTCTTCTTACTTGAAGGAATATCTGCTCTTATACGGACTCCTCTTTTTACTCTCCCAGGATTCGTTTGGTTTTTTTTTTTTACAGTTTTGGTCTCACTCAGTTGTCGTCTATCTATCCTTACCACTTCAACCCGGCGGATCGGCACTCTTCCATATCAGCGTCGTTTTTTTCTCTTTTGCTCTCTAGCGAGCGGCGTCTGTCTCTGTCGCGCGCGCGCGGCCTTGGATCTGGCGCCTCTTTCTCGCGCTCTCTCTCTGTCGCGCACATGGCGACGGCCTGTCACGTTGAATGCGGCGCATGGGTATCTTTGCCTCCTCGTTCCCCTCTCTCCGAACATCCAGAGTTCCCCTCCCCGGTGCCCCTTGGAAATCGAGCGCTGCCGCACTTCCCTTCGAATTCGCTCCTCGACGCTGATCTTCCAACGACTCTCTCGATACGGTATCGTCCGGAGAATTCAACCGTACGAAGGGAATCTTCGGGCTTTTTTTTTGCGTCGGCTTTTATTTTTCAGCTTTCATCGGTTGTATTACCTCCGTTTTTTCGGGGTTTCCGAAGGGGGAGGGGGCGAAGTTTAAATAGAGAGGGTTTAGGTTTTTAAGGTGGTATTGAAAATTTTAAAGGACATTTCTGGGAATTTTGAATTAATAATTTAAAAATATCAATGGGAAAAAATTAAACTAAAAATGCAAAACATTAAAAATTTGAGGAATCATTTTCTGGAATTTTTGGTTACTTGGAAATAAATTTTCATTGAAAATTGAGAATATTCAAAATGGAAAAATTAAAAAATGGATAGCTCAAAATTTTTAAAGAAAATGTATAATTGGAAAATTGAAACTAGATAAAATGTAATCCTTAACATCCAGATCATCTGAATCTCAATTTTCTTCTCCAGTTAGTTTTCGGGAAGAGACATTTTAGGATTTTTTTTTTTTTTCTGAAGGGAGTTTTTCTGAGGGCACTCATTGGGGAATTTAAAATACGTTGAACCCGTCGCTGATGGAGTGTCAGAGCCTCTTCACTTGACTACTTGAGAAATCCCCTCTCTTTAGGAGGAGAACAGAGACTGGGTTGTACCTGGCGGGTAGGGCCGAAGGGCGAGGGGAAGGTGCTCGGGTGAAAGGAGGGGAGATGAAGCAAGAGAGAGAGGCAGCCATGAAAATAAAATCTCAAACTGAGAACATTGGCTCAATTTGAGGAGACACTTTCAGAAAATTTTCAGGAAATTTTGTCATTAAGAAATGACCATTTGGGGAAACGAGGGAAGTACCGATTTTTTCCCAATTATTGAGCGATAATGGACAAACAATTCGACCAATCTTATTAAATTTTAATTGATCCCATAATTAGTCAGTTATCAAATTATTCATTTTTTTTCGAATTCGAATAAAAACGGAATTTTTAACAAATGAAAAAATAAATAAATATAATTAAGAGATCAAGACAGTTAAAGCCTGTCAATAATCCATTAAATTGCCGTTGTTTGTCTCGGACTAATTAATTTTTTACACCAAATTCTGAATTCTGAATTTTTTCAATCACTCAAAATTTTTTTCCCCAACTTCCCAAATAATTCTCCCCTCATTAATAAATCTCTTGTTTAGAATGAAGAAATTAATTGTTGGTATATTAAACAAATTGCCATGGGAATCCCAATTAAATTGATTAATCTAAAAACAAACTATAAATTAATTGAAGAAGAAAAACAATAGACAGTTACTGATAACTTATAATTATCGCTCACCACTTGTTGTTTTACGAATCCACTCTGAAACAAAAAGAAAGTATTCTCATGTAAGCCCACGTAATCAACAGTATTTCTTTATCGTATCAATTACGTTTACGACTCGGTAGGCCTCTCTCGGAGGCATACCTCGGCCTTAATTTCAAGGGAGGGTCGTTAACTCCCCACCTGGGATCCAGCTCTTCCTCCACACGGGATGTGCCAGGGAGAAAAGCCACGAGCCGAAAAAAAAACTTCGGGAATATATAAACAGGCGTGGTCCCCAGGTATATCAATGTTGGCGTCACTCCGGGGGTGCGTGCACGAGAATCGAAAGAGATAGCGCCGATCCCCCGGAGAAATACCCCCAAGTTCGAAGACGAATGTCCCGGCTTTTTTTTCATCTTTCACTTCGGATAGGATTCTAAGGTGATCATCAACAGATAGTGTGCAACAATGGGAAAATTTTATGAAATCTCTTGACTCGCGAGGGGGATTTTTTTTCCTCCGCGGCGAGAAAAGCGGGAGAAAATTCATAAGCTCTAAAAATTTTTTTTTCCATAATTCCTCATTTTTTTTCAATTCCTGGAATTAATTTTTTTTATTTGAAAAAAAAATTTACTTTCGATTATTTCGTTGAGATTTGCACGGGCTGAGGTGAGACTTTCAGAACTCAATGTAAAATTTTCGAAAGTCTCAATTTGGGCCTGTAAAGATGAAATTAAAATTTGAGGAAATCTTGAAATGATAAATTTCTTTTTTGTAAATAATTTGAAAGAAATAATAGGTCTGACTCTCGTGGCCTTAAATCAATCAACTTTTCAATGCTTCTTTTAAAACGTTCCTTTTCCAGATTTCGGAAATGTTTGACGACAGATGCCCTCCAATTTTTTCCTTTCACCCCGGATTCTCCAGTGATCGTCACCAGATACCGCTCCACGATGGATCCAACAAAGGGAAAATTTTCTGGAATCCCTTGACTCATGAGTGGAAAGTTCAGATTTTTTTCTTTCGTCACGGTAGAGACGAGACACTGCGAGGAAAAAAAAAGTTCTGGGATTGAGAAAAAGTGAGTAGATTCTCGATAAAATGTCTTTTCTTGAGATGCATTCGGTGAAGAGAGAAATAAATATTGCTCTCCCACTTTTCCTGCATTTTCCGGTTTTTTTTGGCACTTCACCTCACGATTTTATATATCGTATTCGCATTTCTGACCTTCAAATTAAAAATTAAATGTTTAATTATTGTACCCAGGAATTTGTTTCAATTTTTCGAAATTATTAAAATTATTTGTTAATTAATTTCATTTAATCACAAAGAAGAATAAACAATCTCCAATTTTTGTAGTTGGTATTTATTTTCAAAATTGCAACAAATAATTTTTTTTAATTCTAATTGAAGAATATAATAATAAATGGAAGTACGTAATTATTGTATTGATCTACTCCATTTTTTCGTCATATTCTGAATAAATACAAACCGAAACAAAAAATTGTAATGCATATATTTCCGAGAACAAAGAAACATTTTCCTAAGAACAAAAAATCCCTGGCAGCCGCAACGAAGGAGAAATTCCTGGAATCCCTTCACTCATAAGAAGTATAAAAAAAAAATTTTCTCTCTTTCGTCACGGAAGAAACAGGAAACAAGTCCTCATGACGAATGGGCTGTCTTTTACGCCATAAACTGGAAACTGGTGCGATTAGTCTATCGGCAAGACTTTCGACAATCTATAGAGAGCAACCCCGCCAGTTCGAAAGGATAGACGAGGATTTTCATTACCTATCTGGGTCTTACAACTCATGTGACCTCCCTACCCATCCGATACTTTGAATTTATGTTACCTCCACATTCACCTGACCAATCGGATTGATCTGGCCCTTAGACAGATTTGACCCTTCCGGCAGACGTAGTCAAGGGTCAAATGAGTAGCTGGGCCAGATGACCCAAAGAGTCCCAGTAATCGAACGAGTCACACGTATCTAAGGGCCCAACGAGCTGGGTCAGATGAATCCGATGAGTCAGTTGAATCGAGGAATCAACTGAGTCCGGATTGTCAGGGGAGTTTAAGGGTCACACAAGTCCCAAATATCAGACAGATAAGGCCCCTCATCCAACCCCTCCTCACTCATTTAACCCTTGGATAGACTGACCTTAAACCTCGATTAACCCTTCAGACTCATCGATCCCTCGGACTCATCTGATCCTTCGGATCCCTTCCGACCGTTCCGATTCAGTTCCCCCTCGGACTCATCCACATTCCAGTAAGGTCGCAGGATATCATCGGATAGGATTTGAATAACCTAGGATAGCATCCCGGATGATTCTCATCCTAAACCTTACAATAAATTTTTACTGAAAAAATTGGATAGTCCGGACAGGGATTCGATCCCGAGACCTTCTGATTACGAATCGGGTGCTCTGCCGAGTGCGCTATCCGGCCTCTACCCACTTTCTCATTTCCAATTCACCAGTAGATTCACGTCTTCCTGCAAGAATCTGTACTCCTTAAAATACAACAAATATTTTTCTTCACAGAAAAAAAAAAACGGAAACAGCCCTCATGACGAATACCCTCTCAGCGAAATCGTAAACTAGAAACTAGTCCGATCGGACGAGTAATCTTCCTCGTACAAAGCAACTAGGAGTGAAAAGAATGTAATGGCGTCGTCGGCGATTTATCGCGAATCTTAGACTCCCCTCAGTCACGCCCCTAGCGAAACTTTCCCTCTTCCCTCGCTGTCTGGGTGAAAAACGCAATTCTAGGGGGGGCCATCTGGTGTTGGGTAACAGGAGGAGGAAAGCCCCGAATGATATGTGAAATGTGGATGTATATTTTTATTTCTGGAATTAGTGCTTCGCGTGCAGTGAGGAGGGACGATGAGAGGGTGCAATGCCCGGAGTTGTTCCCAATGGCACTTATGACCAGCGTTTTTTTTTTTCGAGTTGAGCCGTGTACGCTGTACATACGTGACTCTTTGCGTGATAGATAGGGCATAGCAAGTTGTGTTGTAATCTCACAGTTTTTTCACGTAGATCAGTCGTTAGGTACCTACCGCAGTTTGTATAATTGCGATCGCCATCGGGATTTTTAATACGACGGGAGTGGAATATATTTGTCGTTGATTTAGTGCGAGGAGTTGTGGATGGAATCAAAACTGTATTTTGCGAGTAGATTTTGAGATATTTTTATTTGGGGTGAATAATTAAAATTTTTTTTTTATAAATAATGGGTTGGGAGAAATTTTATGAGGTTCTCATGTTTTCTCGGGACATTTGTGGACGCCTACGGATTTGGCTACGGTTTAAAAGTCTCAAGTTGAGACTTTAAGTCTAAGTCTTGAAGAGACTTTGAGAGTCCTCATTTGAGACTGGGGAAGACCTCAAATTGAATGTCTCAACCTCATATTCTGAGAGTTCCAATTGGATCCATTTGGGTGGCTCAAACTAAATGGCTCAACTTGAGACTTAGAATCTCAATTTGAAACTTATTAAAATCGCAATTTGAGATGTAAAAGTCCCAAATGGCGATTTAAAAGTCTCAGGTTGAAATTTGAAGTATAAGAGACTTTGAGAGTCCCCATTTGAGATTTTGGAACGTCCCAAACTGACCGTCTCAATTTCGCACTCTGAGAGTCCCAATTTAAGACTTTAGAGTGGCTCAATCTGAATGGCTCAATTTGAGACTTTAAGAGTCTCAAGTAAAAACTTATGAATATCTCAAATTAATATTTTCTCGTAGATTGAAACTACTGAAAGTCTTAACGTAAAGATTGAAAAAACCTGAAATTGAGATGATAAAGTCTCAAATTGAGACTTAAAAGTCTCATCGAATAACCCTTCAGAACTTGGCAGGAGAAAAAATTGAGTTGTACGGCAAAGATCCGGATTTGAACTTCCAAAAGTCTGAAACACTTGAGACTTGGCGAATTTTAATTTCGGACTTTTTCGTTTAAGCCAATAAAATTGATGGATGACGGATCGGATCCCATTTTTTTTCCCCCTAACATTGATCTTATCTCTCCATGTTGCAAAACCATAAACCCGGACGCACTCGTGCGTGAGTCTCTAAACACCGCAGGACGTATAATTCGCAGGAGCCAGGATCAAGGTCCAGATAGCGGGTCTGCGGATCTCGTTGGAATTCCGGTTGCGGTGAGTTACAGACACCTAGGAAAGGAATTACGGTCTGGAGTGAAATTGGCCGAAACAAGCTGGGTGACGCCCTGGAGATTAGACCATGGAGACACCCTGAGCGCCATCTCCGAGGAGATAATTGCATGCTGAACTGTCGCGTTCTTATCCCGCGCGGAAAAATATAAATAAAAACATTGATATGGAAAAATTAATGCCAGGCATTTTGAGGCTCTTACATCTCAATTTTCAACTTTTATTTTTGGCGTTAAGATTGTTGATAGTTTTAGGCTAAAATATTTGACAAATTTCAAATTGAGACTATTCGTCGCAAGTCGCAAGTTAAGACTTTAGTGGGCTCAAATTGAGACAATTAAAGTCTCAATTTCAAACATTGAAATCTCAATTTGAGACAATTAAAGTCTCAAATTATGAAGATTAAAGTCTCAAATTGAGACTACTAAAGTCTCAAAGTTGGACAAGTAAAGTCTCAAATTGAGGCCATTAAAGTCTCAAATTCAAACATTGAAATCTCAAATTGAGGCAATTAAAGTCTCAAATTATGAAGATTAAAGTCTCAAATTGAAACTACTAAAGTCTCAATTGAGACAATGAAAGTCTCAAAGTTGGACAAGTAAAGTCTCAAATTGAGGCAATTAAAGTCTCAATTTGAGGCAATTAAAATCTCAAATTGAGGCGATTAAAGTCTCAAATTCAATCATTGAAATCTCAAATTGAGGCAATTAAAGTCTCAAACTTTCAAGATTAAAGTCTCAAATTGAGACAATGAAAGTCTCAAAGTTGGACAAGTAAAGTCTCAAATTGAGGCAATTAGTCTCAAAATGAGGCAATTAAAGTCTCAAATTGAGATTCAAAGTTTCAACTGGACAATTTTAATTCTTCGCATTAAAAAATCTCAAACTAGATTCTCAGAGATTTAAATCTAGACCTGAAGTCTCAAATTGAAACACACAAAGTCTCAAGTTGAGGCATTCGATTTGAGCCATTGAAGTCTGAAATTAAGACAATTTCCCTAGGATTACATCCTGAATATTTTCAACCGCAAAAATAAAAAATATTTATCACAAATACTCCACTCCATAAACTGATCTATTTCCAAGTACACAATATATCATTCTGAGAATATTTTTTTTCCCTGAGGAATTTTCATCCATTATTTTTTTTCCCATCCACAGTTAATAAATAAAGCAAGCTCCCAGTCTTGATCGGTATATAATACCTCCCCGTGGCATTTCGTAATCCACTTAATGGTTCATAATTATGTTTCCTCCACTCATTAAGAATTTTATGCCCCTCCCCTCGCCCCACCCCGCAAGAATTGTTTTATCACTGGTAATGAAAATTATTTTTTCGCTACTTCGCGTGATTTGTTATTCATAATAAAGACTGAATATGCAAACTCAAATTAAATTTGTCGGAATTAATGGGAATTGTGAATTATTACTGATGGGATGCCGTAAATAATGATTAATATACGAAAGAGCCTTTGTCGGAAGTCAGGCATTCAATTGTTGCAGTATAAAAAATACGAAATGAAAAAAAAAATTAAAAAATTAACAACTCGTTGTCAATTTAAATTTTCGCCATGTACTTATCGAGCTTGTCAACTAGTTAATAAAATCAATAGGAAAATAACTTCTCTCGGTGATAAATTGATGATGAATTACGACGGAATATATTTCTGCCTCTAATTGGTTGACATTCGATTTTTTTATTGCGCAAAAAATCGGTGGGAGGATTCCGGGAAACTGTTTTACCGGCGAGGAATTGCCGGCTCGTAGAAGTCTGTAGCATTTGCGAAGTGGAAGAAGTCGGACTTGGTTGGTATCTTACCCACAAATTACACTCAATTCTCACTAAAAAAAATCCCATTAATAAAATAAAAACATAAATAATAAAAAAAAAAGATAATTAGAGATTGTTCTCGTTAAAAATGATAAATCTCAGTAAAAAAATGTACACAAAAATTCCTGAAGCAAGGAATGATCCACGAAAAATTCATCAGATTTTTCTGCCCACCCCGCTCCCCCCCCCCCAAATGTCTTATGCAATACGTGGACAGCCCCCGAGGAGGAAAATGAAGTGATAAAAATTCAACGAAGCGCCTGACGATGGACTGGCAGAGGATGATCGCTGCAGTTAGACACCCGTAAATGACATCTCATGCCATAGGAATCGAAGCATCAGGAATAGTGACAGTGTCAGCGAGTAGTGGGCCACTTAACGGCATCGGCTGAACGGACTTGTGAGTCGATGCGTTTTACGGCTGCTTTACGCCGGTTTATTGCCCCATCAAAACATAAAATGCCGGCGGGAAGCGTGCACGCGTGGATACACCCCCACTTTGCCATACCACTCACTACGAATTCACCGATTTCCGAAGCTCTAAAGCTGCGGATTCACTGTCAAAAAAATGCCGATATATTTATTCGAGGGGGTGATTTTATTGGCAAATATTCCAGTTCAGGGGACAAGATTGGCCGATCAATCACCAATTGGTGGAAGGATTCCACTGAGCAAAAATTGTAAACACATTTTGGAGGCAGTTTTTTTTTCTAATTTTTGCCCCCACTCGAATCGAGTTATTTTGGGAGTCATAACCTGAATTTAAAGGCCGGGTGTAATAATTTGTCACCTCGAAATCGCCGTCACTCATTACAGGTGAAATACTGATCAAATCGGGGGCAGACATAATTTCCAACCTGCAGAAATCATGCACAGAGGTCGGAAATTAGGTTTGCTCGTGATTTGATAATTATTTTTGTTGTAATTAATCACGGGGATGTCGGGGTTACGAACTATTACACCCGGACCTTGAGACTACAATTTTTTTTATGCTAGGGGGCCGCGCCCCCTGCTCGCTTCGCTCGCCAACCTTGAGGGAGGGGGAGGCTCCGTCGCTCCCGCTCACTTCGCTCGCTCGCCCCCTTCAAACCCTTACGGAGCCTTAGATATTTTGTGATCATTGAGGAACCTTCAGCGTCTCCTGACTTTGCAAGGTCGCCTGAATTTTTAAGAAAGTACGTTGCAGGGGGTGTAGGAGGAGCAAAGCCCTTCAGCCCTTAGATCCTTCAAGCCCTAAGGTTTTCAGATCCTGTTGGAAGAGGGGGAGTAGTCGCTGGTGGTGGTGGTGGTCGCGGTGCTGGTGGTGGTGGTGGTGGTGGTGGTGGTG